>JAHBCN010020758.1:0-14791 GCA_019359885.1 Listronotus oregonensis
TATAATAATATGTTTTGGCATTTTATGCATTTAGTGTTAATTTTTTTCTATTTTCTAATTTAAATTAAATGTATCATTTAATTTAAATTACCTGTTTTGTTACTCAAAATGGATATTAAATTCTTTTAATTAAAACGTCCCAAAAAAAAATATGCTGTCAAAATTGAACCAAAAAATAGGGATTAAGAAAATAATAATTTTATGTTATATTTCAATTCTGTTCAGTATCAATTTTTTAAACATCCTTTCAGATTCTACGGGAAAAAATTTACGAGATAGCTATTAATTTTTTTCTAAGCAAGCCACAAATATGGCCCTGTTCAGTCCTCGTTTGATGACCCTGTATAATTGTTTTTTTAAGTTAAGCAGCTTATTTGCGCAACATCTACTGATGTTAGCGTTTTCCTTGTTTCCTTTTGGTTGTCCCGTTTGGTTTCAGGACGTAGGGGTATTTGTTCATATTCACTGTCTGGATCATGGTGAGGGCGTTATTCTCTTCCAGTCGGAAAATGTTTAATGCCTCAGGCAAACCGTAGCATTTCCTTATGTTTTGCAACCATGGATCTTGTTTTCTTACGCGACCTCTTCGCCTCCTAGTGTAGATGGTGTCATGGCTTCGTTGATAGTATTAAATTTTAAACGTTCATAAACACCATTTAGTTAAAAGACATCTTATTAAAAACGTAATAATTTGGGTTTAACATTGCCAAAGTGGAGAGTGGCGCAAAATGAACGTTATGATTTAAATGCTGTATAACTTTTTTATTTGTAAAAAAATATTTTACATTATTTTATAAAAATGGGAAATAATTTAAGCCTAAACCTGAAAAATAACATCTGACAGTTCGCTTATTTTCTGCTTTACATGTCCTTAAAATGACTTTTGCAAAATGTGAGGTGTTATGGCACGGACTTTATTGTAAATGTCATGCCTTGGTTAAGGGATGGCTTGTGGCTTATTAACGTAGACTCCTTCCTTCAAATAGACCTAAAGAAAAAACTCTGGGGCGGTCAAATCTGGAATCGCGATTGTCTCTAGATTTTTGCTGTAACACATCAGCATAATCAAGCACTTGCTGGTAGTCAGCTAAATTTTACGAAGTGCATGTGCAATGTAGACAAAATTCTTTAAAGAAACCTCTTTGATCACCAAGTTGTGCCGAACGTCTCCTCGTTGATGTTTCAGGACTCTCTTTCACACTGCTTTCCAGCACAGAAAGGTTTCTTATTGGACGTTGTTGCTAAAAATTAGCAACAAAGCGAATAATTGTTGACGTTGAGGGTCCAACCTGCACATTAAAATGTCGGCGATACGCATGCTGCGTCAGAATAACTGACATTCCATTTGAAAAATAAAATTCAATAATTTTCGTGCTTTGTTCATTGTGGTGTATTTAGACCAGGAAAATTACAGCCATTTAGGCAAAAATATATCGATTTTGCCAGTCAACTCGGATCGGGATGCGGTTTTCGACATCTTACTCGGGAAAGCACCAGGAATCCATTGTACTTATGAGAGGAGTTGGTCGACCCAAAGTGCCTCTCGGGTGCATAAAGTGCATCCCCGAAAGTTGCATAATTTTTTCAAAAATATACTAAGTCAATAAAATAATGTAAACTAACGTAAAAATTACTCTTCGGGGGTTTTCGAGGACGCTGATTTCGAATTTGACCTCGAAATACTTCCACAATGCCCGGAGGTGGCTCCGCGGAGGTGAATTTTGGCTAAAATTGGCCGAAATTACCCCTGCATAAAAGAACGTGAGATCCCGGAGCAGAGTTACTTCCCTGGGGTTTTCGATCGCGCCGATTCCAAATCCATAAACACCCCTACAATGCCCGAGGGTGACACCGCGGGGGAGAATTTTGGCTAAATTTACCCATTAACGATAGGTCGCGAAAATCCTGGTCAAAGATACTGTTCGGGAGTTTTCTGGGGCGCTGATTCAAAATACGCCGTTGGAAAAACCCTACAATCGACGGAGGTGGCTCTGCGGGGGTGGATTTTAACCAAAATCATTCCTTAACGATAGGTCGCGAGACTCCGCGACAAAGCTACTTTTCGGGGGTTTTCGAAGCGCTAATTCAAAATCCGCCGTTGGAACAACTCTACGACCAACGGGGGTGGCTCTGCGGGTGAGAATTTTGGCCAAAATCATCCCTTAACGATAGGTCGCGAGAATCCGAGACAAAGCTACTTTTTGGGGTTTTCGGGGGCGCTGATTTAAAATCCACCATTGGAACAAATCTACGACCGACGGGGGTGGCTCTGCGGGGGGTAGATTTTGGCCAAAATCACCCCTTAACGATAGGTCGCCCGAATCCGGGTCGTCAAAGCTACTTCTCGGGGGTTTTCGGAGCCGCTGATTGGAAATATACCATTGAAACAAACCTACAACCGATAGGGGTGGCTCTGCGAAGGTAGGTTTTGGCCAAAATCCACCTTCGCAAAGCCACCCCCGTCGGTTGTAGGGTTTTTCCAACGGCGGATTTCGAATCAGCGCCCCCGAAAACCCCCGAGAAGTACCTTTGATCCGGATTGTCGCGACCTATCGTTAAGGAGTAAATTTGGCCAAACTTCTTCCCCGCGGAGCCACCCCCGAGCATCGTAGGGGTGTTTCGAGGTCAGACTTGGAATCAGCGCGGTCGAAAACTTCAGGGGAGTAACTCTGGTCCGAATTCTTGCGTCCTTTCATGCAGGGGTAATTTCGGCCAATATTCACCCTCGCAGAACCACCACTGGGCATCGTAGGAGTGTTTCGAGGTCAAATTCGAAATTAGCGTTTTCGAAAACCCCCGGAGAGTAATTTTTACGTTATTTAACATTATTTTATCGACTTAGTATATTTTTTAAGGAATTATGCAATTTTGGGAATGCCTTTATGCACCCGAGAGACACTTTGGGTCGACCAGCTCCCCCTCATATGTACAATGAATTCCTGGTGCTTTTCCGAGTAAGATGTCGAAAACTGCATCCCTATCCGAGTTGGCTGGCAAAATAGATTTATATTTAGGTAATTTTCCTGGTCTAATTGCCTTATTTTAATTTTTTTTTAAGGTTTAAGCCAACGAACAAACACTACTAGAAATCCAAACCTCGTGCTTTCTGAACGCAGCTATCTTCTGTCAGTACAGTAGGCCAAACGCCTGGACAATCAACCAATAAAAGCACATAATAAAAAGGCGAATTCGCTGGTATTACTATAAATTTTTATTTCTAAGTTAATTCCAACAAAAATAAGATTTTGCTGAAACACATTACTTAACAACTGATTATTTTAATAAATCCGCAGTTGTTAAGATTTTAGCAAAATTTCATCTTTGTTAGGATTGGGTAAAATTTTAAACTTGCAAAAAATAAAGCAAACAAAAAATGTTATTGTTAACAATATATTATAAATTAATTTGTTATAAAAACAAATATTTTGAGAAAACCAGGAAAATCTTGGGACATTTGCCTCAAATTTTCAATAATTAACAACAAAAAATTACATTCCAGAAATAACAGTAACAAATAAAACATGAAAATTCAGAATAAATGAAAAATATTCTCTGATAACAACATAAATTCTTATACCTGAGATAACACAGGCAAAATAAAATATATTTTAAAAATTAACAATAAAACTTCTAAAACTACCACAGCCGGGGTTGAGATACTTCTAAAACTGTTACAGCCGGGGTTGGATGAGATCATGCTGAAAGGTTCCTATAAAACAAAGAAGCTAGGCAGTATTGGCTTATTCAAAACAGACCAAAAATACAAAGAATATGATATGGGATCTTTAGCTACTAATTTAGGCAAAGACAAAAGCAGACAGCGGGCAAAAATATATAAAGAATTTAAATTAATGTGGTAACTAAAAAATAAATATAAATATTTATAAAAAATGGTTAAAATTATTGTTTAAATTTTTGTATTATATTTTTATGTCTCTTTTTAGATTCAAAACTATTTTTCCTTTCTTTAAGATACTTATAAAAACAAATTTTTAAAGTTAGGTTAAATATTTCCTAAAATTACGGTTTGAACAAATGAAAAGAGCTTGCAGTAAGGTTCGAAATATTGTTGCCTAAATAAATTTTCAATTTTATTCTTGTGAACATTCTCATCCCAATATTTGTAAATATCAGCATGTAGTCTGTCTACAAGATTGACTAAAGCTTCACTAGCATATTTAAGCCTTCGTTCGTTATCAAACTCTTTAAACATTACAAATAAATGCTTGTCGGTTACCTCCACTAAAAAGAGATTACTCTGACAAGTTAAACATGAATTTGAAATTTTGTAAATAAGGTATAAAATAACATTATTTAAAATTTTAATATTAGAGTTGTCCAATGGTTCAAGAGGTAAATTTTGAAAAGAATTAAAACATTTTCAAAATAGGATTCATAAAGGTTGACCAAGGTGCAGCTCTATATTTTAAGCTTAAAATTTGCATAATTTAATTTTGAACAACGGTCCTCACAAACATACATTTTTACAATCTTTTGAGGGACTTAAAGTACATTTAATTTTCCAAGCTTAGGAAACTCGAAAAAAAGAATGAAACTTTTTGTTTTTAAAATCTGTGCTTACAATTTTACTATAATAGGCGTTTCTGCAACAAGGATAATTACTAGAATATTTCAGCCTACGTGTTGTGTTGATGCCATTGCGAAGATATTTACAAAGAATTTTGGTTTAATATCGAAGAAGGCTTACTACAATATTTAAATAACATATCTTACCTTATAATTTTTTCACAATAGTGTGGAAAAAAATAAGAACGCAAATTTAAAACAGTCAACACTTACAGCCCAAATACTAGAATAGAAAATGGCCGACGCAAACACAACACGGGGATTTATGGTTAAAAAGGGATATAAATAGTTCTCCCTTTTCATTGGTTAAAAAAAAATTCGACGTTTCGCCATCTAGAAATTTACTACCAAGTTACTACAAAGCAAAATATGGAAAAATATAGAATTCTACTTATTTCGTGGCAATGGTATAATTGTCAAATGTCACTGTTTCCAGTATCCCTATAAGAAGTTGGCCAGGCGTGGCTTAAGCCTTCTTTACAAATTTTAAAAACAAAATAAAAAATAAAATTGAAAAATAAAAAAGTTGTGAAGCATTTAAATCATAACGTTCATTTTGTGCCACCCTGTACAACTTTTACATGAAAGGTGTTATGCCTAATATTTATTAATAATTTTTTTAGCCTGTAATTTAATCATTGTACACATTAAAATAGTTTTCCTAATAAATTTGCAAATTTACACTATATACCAACTTTTACATTACAAAAAAACCTTAATATGACGCAGTACTTTAGGCTAAATACATTAGGATAATTAAAAAGGTAGAGAAGACCAAACAAACATCTAGTCATGAACTTTTTTCTTCCAGTTCGCCATTTATAACTGTCGCTAGTGTTGACATAAAACACGAGAAACGAGCGTTTGAAAACGTTTTGGGAATATTAGGAGCTAATTTACGATTTTTAATTAAACTGAGGTGGAAATCAATATTCTCTGGTAATAAAGGAAAACCTTAGTGGCGAACTTTAATGAAGATAGATAGCATTTGGGTCTAATAAAATTTAGTTTCCATAAGTCTACTTTAGGATCGAGCATAAGTCACAGAAGGGCCTGAAGTAAAACCCCTACAACATAATTAAAATGAAAAATTTATTATCTTTTTCCTAAACAATAAATACAAATAACATGTATTTAATAAAGTATGTTACATAGAGGTCAGGCAAACAAAGCTACGAGCCCAAAGGGCAGATGAGGTAATTTTTATATGTGACTAATTAGTCCATTTAAAACGCGGGTCCTGGGTGTCCAATTTCGCTGCAAGTGGTGACAACCTGTCCAGTGCGTTTTTTGGGTTGCTGATTCCAAATATCAGGATCCTGCAGCTCGAAATTTCTGGCATTACCCCTAAAAATGCAAAAAACAAAGTTTATTAAGAATAGTCTTTAATTATAGAAGTTATTTAATATTGATAAAAATTTGTATATTTTATGACATTTTATTAATTTAAGCCTAAATTAAATTTTATAAAAAAAAATGCATACAAAAAAATGTGCTTTTTGCCTAAAATTTTGAATAAATAGCCATTTTTCGACAAAAAAATCCTGGTACCCCTCGCACCCCTTTTGGGGCTTAAAAAATATACAATTTGAATTAAAAGTTAGAAAATAAGTTTAAAATAATTACTCTTGTATTTTTTTTGTGATATCAAAAAATTTGCCTACGAAAAAGAATCACCTTTTTGGCGAGAAAAACTACTTAAAAAATATAATAAAATAAAAAGTGCGCAAAAAAATATTTTTTACATTTTGCCTTAGATTTTAAATAAAAAGCCATTTTCAGATTAAAAAAATTTTCTTCCCGTTAACAACCAAAGTGAATACGTAAATCTCCAAAAAATATCTAATTTAACCCATTTTATTCCGACGTACTCAGTTGGGTACATATAAAAAAATTCTGTGGTGGTGACATGTATCAAACTGCAACGGTACATCGCGAATGTAAAAAGTTTTAACACAGTTACCTGTAAAAAATTTAACTGTTTTATCTTATTTGAATTTATTTTTAACAAAAAAAAAATCATAAATAAAATATTTCCTTCAAAAAAAAATTCTTGGGATCAAATGGGTTGTAAAATAAAAACAATTAGTTTACAATAATTACTTTTAGATTTTTTTTACTTTTTGTTTTATTTTTTAAATGAAAAGCCATTTAAAATTTAAAAAAATACCTTAAGAAACAATTGATACAAATATTATTAATTTAATTGTACGATATATTAAAATGATTGGGGGATCTTTTACCCCTAACGAATTACCCAAAAATTAAATTTAGGCTTAAATCAATGTTATGCCATAAAATACATATTTAATCAATATTAAATAATTTTCACAAATTTTTTATAAGATTATTTAAAAATAAAATCCCAAAATGGGTGTTTTTTGCCCTTTTAGGGGTTACGCTAGGGTACAATGGTTTTGGGACCTTCAAATTCGGAATCAGCGACCCGAAAAACGTACACCAAAAGTATTTTCTATTTGCCTAAAGAACATTTTTATGATAAAAAAAACAACCTCTAAAAAGAGTGTTTTTTACCCTTTTAGGGGTGACGTCGGGGTTTACGGGTTACGGGACCTCAAAATTTAAAATTAGTGAGTCAAAAAACGTTCATAGGAAGTATTTTCTAGGTGCTTAAAAAGCATTTTCATAAGTTCTTTTATAGGATTATCGTTAAAAAAAACTCCAAAAAGGGTGTTTTTTTTTTGCATTTTTAGGAGTGATGCCAGAATTTCCGAGTTGCGGGACCCCGAAATTTATAATGAGTGATCCAAAAAAGTTTCCAGTTTCCACTTGTACCGATATGTGATTAACTTACATCTCATTGAGAATAACTTTACCTAGCATAAACACACTCAGCAGCTTTAAAAAGCTTGGATTTCTCTTTCGGCCTAATAAATTTATCTCTATTCTTGGTTGGTATCCCACATCAGATACCCTTTAAAATATTGTTTTTATGTTAGGGGAATGGCTTTTCCCACAACTCTTATTATTCTTATTTCCATTTAAATAAAAGCTGTTCGACCTATGAATGTTCCTTTTGCCCACCGACGCACCGACGGACTGTAGGGGATCTGTGGCTCTTTTGTGGGTATTGTTGTGTTTCTTGCTTCAAGGAGTTTGCCCGTATAATTTCATTTTGGCAGCTTACAACAACCCCGAATTTCCCACTTTGTTCGTTCTTTCATCCTCAGAGCGTCCAGACTGTGGAACCTACTGCCCGCATAAGTTTTTCCTCCTCCTCCAAATCCCTTTTACCACACTGAAGCACCCACGTTATTTTGGTACATCCTTGGTACCTACGTGTGCTGTCTCAAGATCAAAAAAGTTATATTCAATACTTTCATATAATAAAGTAAATTAAAAATTTGTTGAATTAATTTCAAAAATTATAAATAACATTTTAAATTTGTACTTAGCTATTAAAAATTGCATTTCCATTTCTAGAAACAAGGTGGCAATTTAATATAATTGAATAAACCATAGATGCGGTTGACATCTCTTAAATTACTGTCTCCAGTAAGGTTTTTAGCAATTTTACAGTTAAAGAAGTTGTTTTAAAGTTTATTCCACCGAAAGAGCATTCTACCGGGTATTTTTCGTACAAAAAAATTTCGATATCGACCATCAAGGTTTCATTTTTCTTAAAACGTTTTCACCTGGGAGTGGAAATTTTTTAAAAAAATTTGATCACAGAAATCGATAGAAAAATGATTTCTAAGCAACAAAAGTTTTATGTTATTCGCGATCGAAAGTCGGCGTTTTTCGTCGAAAAAATCAACGTTTTTAATAGGTCTTTTGCAAATAACTCGATAAGTATGCATTTTATCAAAAAAACTGTAAATAACAAAATTGTAGCTTAAAAAAAAACGAATAAAATGTTTTTTCTGTAATTGCTGTGGAACCAATACAAACCAAGTTGTGGTTTGTTAAAATTTAGCTGTTATTCATTAAACACAAAATTTCACAGCTACAAAGGCAAATAACGCAAAATCTTCTACGATTTTTCGAGGAAAACTAATAATAACTTTTTTTAAGCGTTTGCAAAGAACTTGTTTTTAAGTATGTATTATAAAAGCTGAGTTAGTTAGGATTAAAATAAGGTTACACCAAAATTTTTTAATGCAAAAATCTTCGAGAACAATCCCATAATTACCATCCTAATTAAAATGAGTCGTGGCCCTCTTTTTCAGTTCTCTTTATCTATGTCAGGGGTCTCCAAATTTTCCAGCCTTAGGGCCATACTGATTACTCCAGTAAGTTCCGAGGGCCAAAACCATATTATCATTGTTGCCGGTGGTAAGAAGTGAAATAGTCCACTGATGAAAAAAAAAGTCCGAAAAGTACACAACGTTTAAAAAAGGCTGCAAATCGGACTAAAGTCCGCAAAACGGCAACACTGCATATTGTTAATTTTCCTGTCATTATCTGTAATTTCTAGATTAGTCGTAGAGTACGAGCCATGAGGAGTAACGTGACACGACATCTGGTGGACACAAGCGGAAATAGGTAGTACCTTCTATCGCTAACAGATGGCGCTAATAGCACGTACAGAATAATCTCGTTGGTTCGAGAAAGTTCTGGTGTCTTCCACTCACTTCTAGATGGCAGTAATTGGAATATATAAGAAGGCTAGTGGCGCAACCACAAGTCAGTTCCTATGACACTGTTGTTAAATAAAATATTGCATACCTCCTTAAAACGTGTTTGTGCGTGTTTAAGTTTAAGACATCTTTATAACAGTATTTTGATTTGAATTGTTGCTTTTGTGTGTGAATTAGTAGTATGGAAAAGAAGCGAAAAATTGATAGTGAATGCAGAAAATTCAAAGTAGTATTTCATAATTGAGTCCAGTAACAAGGCGCTATGTTTGATTTGCAATGAAAGCATAGCCGTTCTCAAAGAATATAACATTAAACGTCATTATGAAACAAAACATTTTCAAAATTACTCAAAATATACAGGAAGTTTGCGGACAGAAAAATTCGAAGCTATGCAGCGCGGATTGAAATCGCAGCAATCTTCATTTACAAAACTCAAAACTGAACAAGAGGCTGCAACTCGTGCCAGCTTTCGTGTGGCTCTTGAAATTGCAAAACGTGGAAAACCATTCACCCATGGAGAAATGATCAAAGAATGCATAATTGCAGTAGCCGAAGAAATGTGCCCTGAAAAGGTAAATTTATTAAAAACTGTCAGTATGTCAGCAAACACTGTGGCTCGAAGGGTAGAAAACATCGCTGAAAATATATCCTCTCAACTGTTCGACAAAAATGGACATTTTGAGTGGTTTTCTTTGGCCTTGGATGAGTCAACGGATGTGTCAGATACTGCTCAGGGGCTCTATTCTTGGTCATTCGCATCTTTCAGGATCCTTCGAATTCTCATTTAATTTATCATCAGATTCGACGGATCCTGAAAGAAGCGAATGGTCAAGAATAGCGTCCCAGGTGTTGATTTATATTCGAGGAGTAGATAAAAGCTATGAAGTGCACGAAGAACTTCTTGATATGTATAGTATTCATGGCACAACTACTGGTACAGATATTTTTAAAGGAGTTGAAATGGCCATTAATCAAAAGAACCTTCGATGGAAAAACTTGAAATGTATTACAACTGATGGAGGCAAAAACATGAGTGGGAAAGATAAAGGAGTGGTCGCTCTTGTGTCAAAGGCTGTAGAAAATGACCGTGGTTCAAAACCATTAGTCTTACATTGTATCATTCATCAACAGTCTTTGCGCGGAAAATGTTTGGATATGTCTGACGTTCTGAAACCAGTCATATCAACTGTTAATTTTATCAGATCTTTTGGGCTGAATCACCGACAATTCCGACAATTTATTGAAGAGATTGGAGAAACTGACTTACCTTATCATACTGCTGTACGCTGGCTTAGTTGTGGGAAAGTCCTTCAGCGCTTTTGAACTTCGAGCAGTGATCGAAATTTTTTGAATGAAAAGCATCGCCCTCTTACTGAATTACAAAACAACGCATGGCTGTGGAAGTTAGCATTCTATGTTGATTTGACAAAACCTGTGAACGAACTGAATTTGAGATTGCAACTTTCTCAATTTTGATACTCGTTTCTCGGACTTTGATGCCATTGCGAATCAAATTAAGATTTTTCAGAATCCTTTTGATACTGACATTGAAACCCTAGCCCCGGAACTTCAAATGGAAATGATTGATCTACAATGCAGTGATATAATTAAAAACAAATATCAAAACTAATCTTTGTTGGAATTTTATAAGAGTCTTTCACTGACACAATTTGATAATTTGCATAAATTTGCTCGTGGTCTGTTTTCTGTTTTTGGTACTACTTATTTGTGTGAGAAAACCTTCTCCAAAATGAAGTACACAAAAAATGTTTACAGATCGAAATTAACTGATGAGCATCTTAAATCTCTTTTAATAATTGGTACAAGTAAAATTAGTCCACAACTACAAACTATTGTCAGTGGAAAATCTCAATTACATAAATCTCATTAGTATTTCATATGTCATTATGTTTGTTATAAGTTATGTGATTATTTAAAATGTATAAAATGTTAGTTGGATTCATTTCAATAATTTTGGTTATTATATACTGAAGTTAAATTTTCTGCATATTATACATGTCTTTACTCATTACAATTCTGTGTTTCTTTATCCAACTTATCACAAAAACAATAACAATAAGCCTACAAGAATGTTATGAGTTAGCGGAGTTAGCCCATGACCATATCAATGTAGATGTCATATTAATAATTATTCAACATAAAATTAGAATACTTCAGTAAACTAAATTTAATTTGCTATAAAAATTTTTTGCTCTCTAAAAGGAGTTTTCAAGTATGCTAGCTCTCCGCGGGCCGGACAAAATCTGTCCGCGGGCCGGATGTGGCCCTCGGGCCGTAGTTTGGAGACCCCTGATCTATGTAATATAAATGCATTCTAAAATTTTAACCGATTTAAATTGCTTAATTTTGAAAAAAATGGTGTGAAGTGAAAATCATATTTTAGAATTTTAATAAAAAATTACTTTTATTAAAAATAACTCGAAAACTAAGAAAGATATGTAAAAACTACTAAGGTATTAAATTGTAGCTTTTTAAATTAAATTTAACTTTTTTTTTTTATTTTACTGCATGATGGAAATTAAGTGAGATATAAACGTTTAAAACGAGTGTCTATAGACAAGCACTACCTTGTTTCAGCTCTTTAAACTCACCCCCTAAAAAAGTAAGAGTTTTAAACAGTTTTAATATATAGAATCTTATAGCTCCTGAAAAAACCAACGAAATGGTTTTTAAAGAACATTCTATCACAAAAACTGAAGAAGTTATCCTTAAAAAACAATTTTTGGAGCATTCTAAAAGCGATTCGATATTTTTTTTAAATCCGTGGCTTTGTACTATTATTGGCATTGTAAGATTGTAAGGGGGGGGGGGGTTTGGAAATGAAAAAAATACAAATTTAAATTAGTAATACTTTTGATTTGATTTTTTAATTACAACTCTGTGATCCCTAAAAAATAAAAAGTGACCATTAGCATTATGAAGATTTTGAAGAGGAGGGTAAGTTAAGCTTAATCCCAAATTATCATGCAAAAAACGGTAACTAAATATATTTTTTTAGGGTAAAATTTTTTTTAATCATAATCAGGGTTGATTTTTAAGAGGTAAAATATTTCTAATTGAATGTTTTAAAGAAACAAAATACTACATTTTTAACTTATTTCAGTCAAATATTACTCAATTTAGGCTTGTATGTATAGTTTTATAGGTTTTAGCAATAATGGGTAATTGTCACCCCTAAAAAATAAAGAGCGCTCATTGGTATAATATAGATCTTGAAAAGGAGTGTAAGTTAAGCCAAAGATAATACTACTACTGATAAGATAAACCATTCAATGCTATATTTTTGATACCCCTAATGGACTTTGGCTAACGCGAGCCGATGTCCATCGAGAGATTTTCGCGCTATGCATTTCAATCCTTGAATGAAAGTTAAACAGTGTTGCCGGCAGGCCTTTACTATTGGCGTGATGAAACGCGACTAGAAAATACACAACCCGTTTAGCCGCCCGCTTTCGCTACTTCGGATTCCGAATAAGGTACAAGCGACAGACATTGGCAACGTCGCACATGGTTTCGAACCTCGTTTCGCTGGGGCAGGGGTTACCGAGTTAATTGTATTCGCATTTACGGAAGCATTGATATCTCCGAACTGATTCAGAGCGCCCCATTTAAATGAACCATCTATCCGTAGTAGTATTATCTTTTGGTTAAGCTTAATCCCAAATTTTCATTAATTTCAAAGAAATACTTTATTTGGGTTATGGTTAGAAAGGTGTTATTTTTACCCTTATTAACTTAAAATTTAAAGTAAAACGTCTATATCATGGAGCCTAAAGATAAGGAGGACCATCCCTGAGTTAGAAAAATGGCCCTTTTTAAACTTCACTTTATACACTGTAATCAAGCTCACACCATACACAATGCTACACCAGCGCCTCTTTATTTAATGCTATTCTGGGCCACTTTTTGAGCCAAACAGCCATAACAGATGGCCCTTCTTACCTTTACCGTACATGCTCTTTATATGAAATAGTTAAAATTTGTAATTATAAATAAATTTAAAACTTATAAATAAATTTAAACAATGCTTACTTTACCCAGATCAGCATAAGGTTAATTTATTTAACGTTATGGTTTGAACTTTTTAGCTACAAAAAACCCATTGATTCTTTTTTAATATAAAATATTTTCATATTTAAAAATACCTTATGTCTTTGATATCATCAATCATAGCATCAAAAAGAACTTGCCGTTTTATTCCTTCAACAAGATAAACTTCGTTTAAAAGGCCTAATTTATGGCTGTCCTGATAATCATCCCCGCTGAATCCTTCTCAATTTGCTCTTATCCAAGATTTAATCGTCTCATAAAAAACGAGCGCATAAAAGCCTTATTTTTAAAAATATTCTACACTTTTGGGGATTTGTCATTTTCTTAGCGTCACCCTAATACTATAATGGCATATTGGCGACAAAGCAGCTTCTTTATATAAATTTTGGGGGTAAAGTTAAAAAAATGTATAAAGTTAATTGGAGTTAAGAAAGTATATATATATATATATATATATATATATATATATATATATATATATATATATATATATATTTTATTTTATGAAGATAGAATAATTAGCAAAGATGTATGGCCACCTCGTTCTCCAGATCTAACGCCATTAGATTTCTTTTTATTTGGATATTTAAAAAATAAGGTCTTCAGAAACAGACCTCACAATGTTGATGAACTGGAGGAAGCAATTCGAGCCGAGATAGGACACATTACAGTTGACCAGATTCACAATGTGTTTGATAATTTAAAAAGAAGAGTCAACATATGTCTAGAAAATGAAGGAAGACATTTTGAACACTTGCTATAGTGTTAATTGTTATTCGCTTATTAAATTATTGTTATCTTTGTTATTATGATACTTGCCCAATAACTTTTAGTTTTTTTTTTCCGTTAAAGAATACCTGGGCACCAACTTCATTTTTGATTACTGACTTAAAAATTTTAAAGAGAAAGATACTCTAAGACTCTCATGGCTGCAAAGCTATTTGTAAAATTATTGTTTAAGTTTTATTACATTTTAATGTTTGTGCATGACTACTTGTATTTTATTGTGATGTAACTATACTTTCTTTTTATTTTAGTATAATATTTAAATAATTGGAATTTTTTGTAGATTGTTGCATCTTAATTTCTTTTAGCATGTAATAATTATCCTAATTTCTTTTATTATGTAATAATTGACATTTAATTTACTATTAAAGTACAAATAAATCTAAGTAATGCCCACCATTTTAAGTCAAGTAGTTTTATTTAAATAATATAAATAAATTGTGTAAACTACAAGTTAACATGACTTGAATAGTCACAGAAAATGGCCTTAAGAGGTATTTTTGTACAAACATGGATTTGAATGCGGTTCCTTGCATTCAATTCGTATGAACATATAGAAACTTTGCGAACAAATTTAACTAATGGGAAATGAATAACTGCATTTGTGCCTTATAAAATGCATTTTAAAATTAGCAATTATAAAAAAATTATAACTAGGTAAATAATGATGAAAATGGGCTCAAATTTGTTACTCAGGGGTTTTCGAGGTCGCTGAACACGAATATGACATTGGCAAGGGCCTGCGG
>JAHBCN010020759.1:0-15027 GCA_019359885.1 Listronotus oregonensis
TTTTGCGCAAATTAATATTAGGTCTTAGTACAAGTATCCTACGCGTAACGGCCATTTTCCAAGTCACATGGTTTTTGACATATGACAGGTGACAGGTGGCATTTGACATTTGACAGGTGACATTTGACATTTGACAGATAGTATTGGCCACGCCCTAAATAACGCGTCACACAAGATTCCTAAATATTTAATTACGTCAGAGATATTAAGATAATAAACTCCTCCGGAGGACGGAGGCACGTGAACTGTCTTACTTACCCTACTAGTAACACCATCACAACAGTATCAAACATATAAAACAGAATATGTAAAAAAAACAAAGATAGCACAATAAACAATATATTAGGCAAAATTTTTTATAAAAATAAAGTAAACATTTTTATTTATTTAATACACTACGATTTATTACGCCTGGAGCAGATGTATAATCTTTACTTTTTCCTGTTAAAGCAATTATCTGTTCTGATACTTCTACTGCTACTCTAACTTGAGCTTCAGCAGTACTGGCTCCCAAATGGGGTGTAGCCACTACTTTTCTGCGCAATAAGCTCTAAAGTTACAGAGTCAGTGGGAGGTTCCTGTTCAAAAACATCTATACCTGCTCCTCCGCACTGTCCAGACTTTAAAGCTGCTAAAAGGTCGGCTTCGTTAATTATTCCACCTCTTGCAACGTTTATTATTCTTACACCCTTTTTGCATTTGTTAAGAACTTGTGTGTTGATCAGGTCTAAAATGAATAAATAATGTATTAAAATTTAAAATATATTTGGAGTATTTTGTATCGAAAGTCTTACATAAACGTTACAAACGAAATTTTAACCTAACTTTAAAACTTTGTAACTATCTATTTACTTGGCGCATTGTCGAATTCAAAATAGATTACTAATATCGCCTTAATGCTTTTTAACCCGAGTATAACAGCCTCGAAGTCGGGCATTAAAAAAGAACATTATGCAAACTTTATTTTGATATTATATTTTTCTTCAAAAGGGTTTAAAGGTTTACTAAATGATTCTTTGCAGAATAGACAGGTACTGTTTGTCCAAAGACGTCTAGAATCTGCTCTATATAATTAACTGACAAAGGTAAAACATATTTTTCTTGCGTTTATTAGGACCTTCCGTACCACTTATTGGCTTACTGAGTTTATGTACTTTTATCCACGTTGTAAATTAAAAATAAATGCGTAAGTACCCTCCAAAGAGAATACATCAACTCTTAAACTATAAAAAATCGATTTGATTATACCAAAGTTTCATTTAAAGCTAAGTTAACTTTCATTTGTTTGGGTACTTAAAATGTAATCTTAAAAAGTACCACCTTAAATATAAAATTTAAAAAAGAACATGGGGCTAAGCGAAACTAAGCTACTAGAATAGAAAAAAATATATAAATAAGATTGTTACGTGCAGTTTTTTAATTACTTTTTCTAATTAAAGTGTATTTATTAATTAATTATTGTAATAAGTTAAAAGCATATATTATGTATATCAGTGTAAGTTCTTAAAGAACTACTTAATAATTTTTTTATTATTAAGCAATTTTAAGGGTATCAAACAATTATGCGACGTTCCGTAGATAATTAATTGAATTTTAAACCATACGTGTATGGTTTTATCCTTGATAAAGGGGCAAATAAAATAATGTAACATTATTGTTTTTGTTTAGCTTTGGAGTTTTTTGTAAAATGCTAAATTCTTATCGTACTTACTCCGTGTTTCTGGAATAAGTGGCGTGTGGACAGTAATGTAGTTGGCGCGAGGCCATATTTCCTCTAGCGATAAAAATTCAACGTTAAATTCTTTGGCTTGTTCCGCCGTCACAATGGGATCATAACCAATAGTCTAAAACAAAAGAAAACATTTAATACTGGAGGAACACATTAGTTTCCTTTATGATGAAAATACAAGAAATTGGCAATTTGTAAGTTGGCAATATCCGCATGTATATTGTTCCGTAACACCTCCGTATAAAATCACGGATCCTCGTTTTACACCTTTTTATTTAGCAACCAGGGTCACACGTTTCTATGGTAACAACAATGCAACGTATGTAAGCTAACGGTTTAGTCGTCAATTTCATCAACTGAACGCTTTAAAAGTCGATCCAACACTAGCCCGTATGGAGTTTCCTCTCACCTTTTATAACGTGGAAGACGATTGAAAAGTCCGGAATTAGTAGGAAAAATTTATTTAATACAGGATGCAAGAAAATTTCAAAATGGATAACTCCAGCGCCCTCAAGATACTTCACAATGGCAGTCGGAATGGGGAAAAAATATGGTAATTTATTTAAGTAAATTAATAACCTTAATTAAATATTTCTAACTTTCTACATTTCTATAAACTACACAAATATTTTTAAAGTCCGTAACAATATGTTTTACAAACATAGCAATAAAATGATTAAATGTATTAAGCTATAGTGGGGTATAAAGAATATTTATGTCGCACAAAATCTACGCAAATAAATCCCTTCTACATTTAACTACTAATTCTCACTATTTCTTTATTTCTGGCCCATAAAATCTAATTAAATAGAGTTATTTTAAACTTAACTACTAATTATCAAAATTTTTAATCACAGAAAACATTTTTAATTTATTAAAGCTAGTGAAATGAAAATCAAAATATTTTAAAATGTTTGCTATTTTTCGTTTAAGAAATTTGCCAATTTAGTAAAGGATTTTTCTTAGTTTTAAAAAAAGCATGTTTGAGGCAAAAAGAGCTTTATTTGATCAGGTTATGGGAAGAACACGATATACTCGAAATATTAGCAAAAACTAAAGTGGCTAAAGTGAAACTGAACGACGATCTTCATTTGCTGCATGGGTTAAGGAAAAGATTATGATAAGTAGTACTTGGCTGGTTTTTGCGATTTTACGTTTTATTTATTGTTATAATGTCCTAAGTAAATTAAATGTGCTAGAATATACTCTTTAGTAATATTATTATAACTTTAATCTTACCGTCATACCCCACGCCTGCATTCTTAGTGCAACTTCTCGTCCAATCCTTCCCAAACCAATAATAGCCAATGTTTTTCCACTTAATTCATGTCCAGCATACAGTTTTCTATCCCACCTTCCCGCTTTTAGTGATGCACTAGCTGCTGTAACATTTCTAGCCAAGTCGGTTATTAACGCGCATGTTAGTTCACAAGCACTTATAGCATTTCCTCCTGGGGTACTAAAAAGAACAGAAATATATATTAACAAACGAAAGATATGTTGAGAGGTATGTATTATTTAAAAATATAACTTTGGCTCAAGTCCCAGGGTATAGAGTCGTCCATGCAGAATCAAACTTGTGGGCAACTAATAAATCTTAAAACACCCTTCAGAAACCAAAAAATCTTATCAACGTTTCTCTAACAAATCGGCCACCCTTTTAAAATTTGAACAAGATCTTACTTTTTAATAATATTATTCTGACCTTGTAGGCGCCATATTGGTGCCATCATAATGAATTTTTTAATAGTAAATGACCCAACGAACATTTTGACACCTCAAACGTTCAGATCCATCAACATAAGTTTTGGGCATGACCATTAGTTGATGCGAATTTAGAACATAGTCCAGGAAGTTTTTCTTTTAAAAGAAAATATTTTAAAAACACAGCTTGTGAACAAATATGCTAACAAACAGCAGCTAAGCTTTGACACTACATTAATGTTAAAAAAAATACTTTTTACAATTTGCTTTTTATATAAATCTTAAATTTAGATCAATAGTTTTTATTCAAGGTTGGTTTGGTTCAGTACATCAGCAGATTTATAATTTATGTTCTAGTTGTCCTCGTTTGGCATTATAACTCCTTTACCATTAGATTCTTCAACGTGCTCATTGCTGAGTTTTTCCAAAATCTTCGTGGGGATTGTTTTTATCTGGCTTTGTTTTTGCCAAAAATATACTAACTAGGACTAAAATAAATATGAAAATTACAGATATAATGGCAAAAGTAAGATTAGGTGATGATTATTGAGGAAATATACAACTAGAGCTGAAATAAAAATAAAAATTACAGGTATAATGTTAAAAGTAAAATTGTGAGGTGTGATGAGAAGCAGTGGCGTAGTCAACCTTTCAGGGCGGGGGCCAACGTTTAAAGGGGCGCTCTATTTCTTAAAACATTTTTATTAAAAATGTTCACACAACAATAAACAAACAAATCTATATTTGAAACTTTAGGCCAGAAAGGAAAAATAATGACAACATAAAAAAATATTTTTACCCAGCAGTTTTTTTGAAAAAATCTTGTAATTTTTGGCTGTGTGTTGCGCTAACATCATTTTTTTTCACGATATTCCGTCCTGAACTCAGCATCTGACTTTTTTTTCTTTTTATCCATTTTTACTCTTAACAAGTTTACCCTTGCATAGACAATAAACGACTAAATAACACCACAAAGAGGAGAATATGAGTACCAGAAATAAATAAAATACGTTTGAAATCTGCCGATTTGCAATATTAAAAAATAAAGTAAACAATTCTGGAATATATCCAATACCGACACAATAAAAAGAAATGCCGCCACAAACGGACGCCGCGCTCAGCGGCTTTTTCCGCGGTGTTAGTGCTTTTAAAGAGAATAACCGCTCCGCTGACACTGTGGAACAGAAAAATTATTAACAAAAAGTGTGGACAATTATTATTTTAAAATATGACTTCTAAAATTACACCAGCAAGTAAAAAATGTTTAAAGCACAGCATAGTATGTTGTAAATAATACCTGTTTTATAATATACGGTAGGTTTGTTTGGGCGCAGGGGCGCTGGTCTAGAGGGGCGGGGGGCAGTCGCCCCCCTACACGCTACGCCACTGATGAGAAGCAAGTCTTGAAACTTTATATGTTTTATCAAGTCTTCTTAAATCATCTTTAGATTTTGCAAATATCGGATTTGTAGAATTTTTATTACATCGCACTGGCTTTGTATGAGGTAAAAACTTGAAGGGTTGTTTTTTAAATTGAAAACAGTTTTTGTAAATAGTTTCAGGTGATGTCATACAAAAAAGTAAGGAGCTTTTATAGGTAATTGCATGCACTTACTTGATAATCGTTTTGGACAGTGGCATACTGACAATATTTGGTAATGGACAGCTGTAAAAAATTGGGCTGGAACATAAAATATTCATCTCGAGCTCACTTTTTCGCAGTTGTTGTACGATAATGTGTCGCAATAAAATCTTCTAGCAATTATTAACATTTTGGATTCATTATTTGGTATAGGATAACAATTATTTTTAAACTACAAACATTTTATTCAAAAACCGTAAATTTTTTTGCTAGGAGGGGCATTTTTGTTAAAATTAAAAGACCGGTTTGCTAATTAAAGTTAAATGTTTTATAGACCAGAGGGCGTTTTTTGTATAATGTACTTCTAAATATTGCCATTTTTTTATTTAAAATTAGATAAAAGTCTAAGCAGGTTTCTTAATTAGCAAAAAAATATATTCCCAATATTTTTTCTTTGATTGACTTGATTTTTGATGATTGATTGATTTTATTTTATTATTTTTAAGTACATGAAATTTTTGAGTAATCGTTTTTATATATCATTAGCTTTGTTCGCGGGTCACGTTCAGAACCGATTCCGAACTAAAATTGAACCATTCAGGATTGTCTTAAGGCGCATGTCTAATTATATACCGGTTCCGGATTTTTATTTACCGCGAACGGCGCGGATTTTAATCGAATTTCTCCAACAGCTGACTGTTTAACCTAACCTGACTTTACCAAGTTTGTTTTCATTTATTAATGTTTTTATTTTGGTTTTGTTCCTGTTGGCACTGACACCAGAAGAAATAAAATACCCTATCATAAATAATGGATAATTCCGCACGTAGTAACTATTATGTAATTACTTATTTTAAATAGGGTCTTAATTTGAAATAAATGAACTTACTATTTCTATCAATTTATAAACAACTATATTACTGCTATATAATCCACAATCAAGATAAACTAAACTAAGAATCAAGGAAAATTAAGAACTTTAAGTAACAGGTTTGTATGGATCGATTTTTACTTTCAAATAAATTAAATAGGTATTAAGCTTAACTAAGAAGGGCAAAATTCTTAAGGTTCACCTCAAACAGCAAACAGATGATAAGAATGTTGATATTGCGCATGAACAGCAGAACCGAACTTTTAATCCCATCAAAAATTCGGGGACTACAAGAACCGATTCTGAATCAGTTACGAACCAATCCGATGTTATCCGCGAACGCTGAACTGTTACTAAAAATTCAAAATTGTGTTACCGCGAACGACCGTTTTCATATTGCGCATGCGAATAGTCCCTGAACCGGTTCGGAATTGGATCCGCGAACAAAGCTATTATTGTCTAGATTACCAATTACAAATTTAATAGTACTTCTTAGAAACTCCAATAAAGCTCGTTTGTTTCGATTTAATTTGTTTACGTCGCAAGAATTTAACTTTTGGTTCGTTTCGTATGTGGTATTTAATGATTTAGAGACATGATTATATTGGTTCAATGCTTAAGGTGCGTACAGACTTGACGAGCCAAGACCGCGACGCACCGCGAGACGAACGCGCGACACGCCAAAACTTGAAGTGTGGACGTGGTGTGGACGTGTCTCGCGGTTGGCGCGCAAGCCGCTCGCGCGCCGTTCGTTGCTTTCCATCTCCAGGTGGTTTTTGGACGAAACATCAAAGGATACTCGAGGCGCAGTGTGGACTGAATTTTGGTGCAGCGCGCCACGAAGCAACGAGCTTGAGCCGACGAAGTTAATTTTTTAATACCACGTTTATTTGTTATACAAAAATGAAGTGGACGGATGAGGCACAACTGCTGCTGATTGAGCTATATCAATCAAAACCAAATCTCTGGATAGCTAATCTCTTAATATTACAGCCAACCCGAAAATAATAAAGTTTCTTTTAAAGTTAAATTTGGTTTTGGTTAACGCTAAATGCTCTAACTGTCTTAAGCTAGAACTGGCTTCCTCAAAAATATTTCCTTTTTAGAAATTCTATTTCCTATTTTCATCAAAATTGTTTCAAAGTCGGTTGGGGTCATCCGGGTAAAGTTTTTATACTCCCCACTAACAACGTGACCGGATCTTTTTTTATAGAGTTCAGTACTCCACCATCTATGTTTTTTGTTTTTTTTTTAAGGACGCTGCAATTATCAGCGCGCCACTACTTAAAATTGCACAGGCTGCGGCTTTTTGGACTTCCGTAATATCAGACATGTTCTCTTGCCGTCGGACAAATCACAAATAAATATGGCTCGGCCTGCGCTCGTCGCGATCTATGGATCGCAGTAAAGCGCGCGAGTGTCTCGGGGGAAGTTTGACTAGCGGATGCGGGATGCGGAGAGCTCGCGAAAAGTATTCCCAAACACGAACGATTTACGACATCAGTCGAAGTCGGCCGAAGGTATTGATGAGAGAGGAATGGTTTTATTTTCAATTTGTAGGTATACTTTTAGTGATTTATCATGCCTAAAATATAATTGGGGAAAATAAAAAACCGCTTTAACTAACTAGAACTAACCATGACCGCCCCATCTGGTCCCACGAGAATCAGCCAGAAAGGGCGATCATGGTTAGTTCTGGTTAGATAAAGGGGCTTTTTATTTTCTCCAATTATATTTCAGACGTGATAAATCACTAAAAGTGTACTTTTTTGTCAATTTGGCATGTTCTTATAAGATTTCTGTGGGGTGGGTATAACAAAAAAGGTCCAGTAATTTACATTACACACTAGTGCCTAAAGTGAACACCGTATAATTCAAACATTTTTTGCCAAATTATTATTATAATTATTTTATTATCAAACATAGTTTATGACACTCGCTTTATTAATATGCTTATTGGATATATTTAGGTTTTTAATTTCTGATATAAATATATTTTATGAAAAATCGATCCCAAATAAAAAATTGAATAAGTTATATAGCGAAGCGGTCCGTGCGTAAAAAAGACTAAAGACACTTTTTTGCATAAATAACTAGTTTTAATAATATTTTTTATTGGTGATGATTTGATAAAAGATGCACTCATTTAATTTTCTTATTTATTTATTTTTTTAACGAACATTATAATACATTATTAATTGTTTGGGATTTTTCTATAATCTAACGTAATAAACAATATTGAGACGCCCGTTAGTAGGCAACTAACTACACAACAACAATCGCGCCAAGGCATTTGTGTCGAGTTCGGGACTTCTCGCGTCTGGGAATACTTTTCGCGAGCTCTCCGCATCCGCTAGTGAAGTTTGTGGCTCGAGACACGTCGCGCGCTCGTCTCGCGTCGCGTCGCGTTCTCGGCTCGTCAAGTCTGTACGCACCTTTATGTTTGTTTTGTTTGTTTACCATGGTATAGATTACAATAGAATTCCTGAGTAATTGAGACAATGTAGTTTTACATGTAGAAATATTAAAGGAAATAATATATACGTTTAATGATAATGAATTATAACCAAAGAGGAAGATATTTTCTCTAAATAATATTCTTTATCCGTTATTATGTATTTTTTTTACAAGAAGGAACTAGCAGGGGTTTATTTAGATTACAGGATCAGGATCTAATATATATTTTAATAGGTTTTTCTTTAGATACACTTGTAAATTTATCTTTATCAACAGTTGCAACCCTTTTACGAATATGTTGAGGGTTTATTTTCTTCATATTTTTTTGGTATATACTTAGATTTAGATTTATTTTAGGTGATTCTTTGGTATTATTTCGTTTTTGTGTGTTTTAAAATTGTTTTTGGTGGGCATTTTTATAAAGCTTTTTTAAAAATTTAGCTTTTTGTTTTTTTTGCCGTAATAATAATAAGAGGATTACTGGAGTAATTTACGGGGAGTTCTTTGAGACTGACGTCAGAGATTTTATAATTGTCATTAGGATTACTAGTTAGAAGGTTAACTTGTGGGTTGTTGTTTTAGTGTAGAGTGACGTCAGAGAATTTGTCGTCATTAGGATTACTAGTAAAAAGGTTACTTTATGTCGTAATGATATGTTATATTGTTATTTATTACAAAATCTGCAAGATCGAAATCAGAAAGGTTGGTTATGTTATCGTCAGCATGAAGTATATTGGACTTTACGTCTAGTACGTCATCGGTGTCATGGATATATATATATATATATATATATATATATATATATATATATATATATATATATATATATATATATATATATATATATATATATATATATATATATATATATATATATATATATATTTTATATATTATTATATATATATATATATATATATATATATATATATATTATAAATTAGCTTTATTATTAGTTATATATTTTTCCGAGACCATTTTTTTTTAAACTTTCTAAAAAATCATTGTAAATTTAGATTTGCAAGTTAACACAGCATTAAAAAAAATATTTTTAATTTTGAGTGCCATTATTAGAATTTTTCCCATAGGTGAATTGAACAAAGAGGGCCAAGGGCCACCGCGATCACCTGACTTAACACCTCTAAATTTCATAAAACACAGCCTTAAAACATGAAATTCGTAGCCTTTTGTTAATAAGTATGTTTTTTTTTTAAATGGCAAGTGAAGAATTCATTACCTTATACTTAACTTAAAGAAGAGAGATGGTTCTGTAATAAAATAATTAGAAAAGTTTTTGATCCTTTCTTATGGATAGGTTGCATACATGTAGATCTCCATCTCTGCAAAATTTCCCTTTTCATAAGAAATGCAAAATAGGGTTAGAAGCACATTTTTTTATATGAGGATTGCTGTTATGCCATCCAGTCCAAAGATTTTTTTTTTTGGTGTTAAGGGAAGAAAACATGTGCTTGATCTTAATTTTTATGTTATTTCTGTAGTTTTAGGAAAACTAGAAGTAGCTGTTGGAAGACGAAAATTAACAGGAGGATCAGAAGTAAAAATAACAGCAAATTGTTTGGTAGAGTGGCGGTTTTTCGTTAGAGATAAGAATAATTTTGCCTTTGAAAGTTATAGGTGAAAAGGAAGTTTTTGCTCACATTTTTGGTAAAGACCAAAAAAAAACTACTATTATTGGAGCAAGTATTATTTCTTATGTACTAATTAAAATAATGTTTGGCCTTTGGACAGTATGATTGTTTTGGTTTCTTGCTTCGATAATGGCTTGTCGGTTTTTATGACTAGGATTTTAAAGAAGCTTATTGTGTGCCCGCATATTAAAAAGCCTAGATAGCATAGAATTCGGAAAACCACGGTTAATGGTTCGAAGGTTTAAAATTCTTTTTAATGTGTGAAATAAAGATCTTAATGCTAAGTTAAATGTTGAACTGTAAAAAAAAGACGTGGGAACCCACGAACCCAGAATAGGTGGCAAATAAATCTCGCAAACCATCTCAGTTGGCTGAATTATTATACCAATTATACCAATTATTATAATACGGGGCAGCATGCACTTTGGGGAAGGTCTAGGTAATTTAAATTGGGAAAGTAGGTGGATTCTTTGATAAAGTAAGCGACCGACTTTGACTGCAAAATTTTTACTGTTCTGCCTTAAAAATTAGTTGTTGTAGATCGTCACCTTTTCTTATTATGGACTTTGTAAACTGAAAGAAAAATTACTTCGGCATAGGGAAACAAGAAAATGATAAAATCAAATTTTGCTGACAAAAATTCAAAAACTCTGTACAAAGGTCCGAAGGAGAGCGGTAAACGAAGCAAATAAATTTTAAAGAATACCTAAGATAAGTTTAAGCTAAAGGATGTTGGACCTACGTAATTCAAGATTAGAAACTCTAGCATACGACAGGTTGTGTGTAAGATATACCGACATGGTCTCGAAAAAAAGAAAGAAGTTGGTGTCATGAAAAAAGCATCCGTGGGTTAAATTTCTGGAAGTTTCGAATTAAAGGTTATTTCTCCCCTGGGTATGTCATCATTTTTTTAATTTTTACATTTTGTCTTGAAACGGAAAAAAAAATAAATGTCTTACACAGTTTATTAAAAAAAATGTATTTAAAAAATATATTGAAAATAATAAAAAATGGTGGGGAAGAAAAGTGAAAAGTAAAAAGGGATGAAGGACAACTGGCCTACAAATCAAGAACTCGCAAAGTCATGTAGCGGATAAAAGAGGTGGTACTGCCTTGGACTAGAAAAATCTCTGTTACATCTATGGTATAGAACTCATAATTCTCCTATAATTTAAACAATTAATACAGGATTGGGGTTTTAATTAAAAAAAAACCTTTTTGTACTAATCTGTATGTAGTAAAAATATTTGTATTCCATAAACAATATAATACTTTTACTTACTTTAGAACTACGACTTTATTTTCGGTAGCTGCATTGACATCAATATTGTCCACACCCGCGCCCGCTCGTCCTATGACTTTAAGATTTGTACCTGCTTTAATAACTTCTGATGTTACCTTGGTATCTGATCGTACGATAATGGCATCGTAATTCTAAAAAAAAAGAAAAGCTGTAACCATTTTTTGGCTTTGTTTGTTATTTAGAAAAAGCGTACACTATTTTACACTTTTTGTAAATAAAGCGCCACCTATTTGGTAAAATTTCATCACTTCGGGAGCTAGTGTAGTTATGTAAAAGTTATAACAAATACCCTCCCTATCCTTAATTATTACATCCTCGATAACAATTATAGTCTAGTCGACAAGTGTGTTTCCTGCGAAAAATAGTTAGAAGACTTCGAAAAATATGAGCGATAGCTTATTCGACGCGGAATGCAAATCTGAGAAAGGCATTTTTAAGTTTTTTTCTGCCAATAAAAATTGTAATTGTTAAACAAAAAACGACAAAAAAAGCCTTTTGATTTTTGATGATAACTCAAAAACCACAAGAGATAGCGAAAACTGCAAAAAAGATCCTTGAAGAGTAGGAATTTTCCAAAAAAAAAAGTTCCAAAAAATCAAAGGGGATTCTTTTTTTTGCTATTTGTTAATAACAAATGCAATTTTTATTGGCAGAAAAAATCCTTAAATCGCCTTTCTGAGATTTGCATTCCGCGTCGAATGAGCCATCGCTCATATTTTTCAAAGCCTTCTACTATTTTTCGCAGGAAACACACTTCTCGACTAGATTATTACTTTACCTAGAGTAAAATCGTATATGGAGTGGCTTATTTTGGTTATATTTACGGAGTATTGAGAAAACCGTAATAGAGCAAGTCTGTATAATTGGGGGTGGGGATATAGTACCCCACACGATCCTTATGGGTTTTAATTCTTGGGGTTGAAGGGTATTGGGTTGTGATAGTTTAGGTGGCTGTGTTACGGAACTCGAAATCAAAAGGTTTCATAACTCATAAACAGGGAAAAGTCACTTGGCAGGCTTTGGTCGGTGGTCAGAAGCATGAAAGGGAGGGGACGAGGAGTAGTTGAATGTTTGGGGGATGTCAGACTTAAGTCTAGTGACTCTGTAGGTCCTCCTACTAACTGCAGTATTAAATACTTCGATAAGACAATTGACCAATAATTAGTCCAAAATTATCTCCTTGACCTTTGGGGGTAATTTTAAGGAGGTTGGAGGGGTTATCTTGTTTCGTGCCCATTGAGACTTTTGATCAGTCGGTTAAAAACTTTTTATTTGCAAAGTTAAAAAAAAATTGGCCAAAACATTTATTTGAATAAATGAATGAATGACCTTTCGCTTTTATACATATAGAAGATAAATGTATATGTATTTATGTATACAGGATGTTCCTAAATGATATGCTAATATTCAAGGGGGTGATACGTGAACTCATTTTAAGAAAAACATTCTCCCAAAACGTCCCAACTTAAACTAAAGGGTAATAAAGTTAAAAAAAAAATCTGAAATATCTGAAATACTACTTAGATATTTTTACGAAATTCGGTATGCATTTAGACCAGAGGTTCTCAAACTTATTTCGTCTAACGCCCACTTTGAAACTCAGTTATTTTGTAATGCCCCCATTTTTTTACCTTAAAAATTTCCATAAGATATTAGTCTCGCCTGAAGTTTAATTAAACCTATATTTAAACGGGATTTTTCTTACCAGAGAAAGCAATATAATAATGCAACTTTACAATATTAGGAGTATCTTTAGTTCAAAATAAACAATATTTAACATTGAGCAATAATATACAACTTTACAATGAGTATCGGGGTAGCGGGCAGAATGGCGAGCGAGTGCGATGCGTGCGTGCGGCGGAACTTCACGTCAGTCGCCGGCCGGTCGCGAGCCGCGGCTGTGTATTTGGAATTTGTTCCTTCCCGTACCTGCACTCCGCAAACATGGACCGCACGAACGTTGAGGGACTATAATACAGGATTGCACAAATAAATCGGACAATATTTATTCGCGCCAAAGGTGAATTATAATTGAACCTTCTAATTTCAATTTTATTTTTTCTTTATTTTCACTAGATTAGGTACATAAAAAAATCCCGCGTTCGGCAAGTGCTCAGCTTGGCCGCAACAATAGATATACCATTTTTAATACACGTATCTTCGGAGGTGGGGACCTCACCTGCGACACTTAAAGACACGAATATTTTTCATTGTTTGATACCTATTACTTAATATCTTAAGATATAAATAGCGTTGTGAACGCATTAAAAATATTAAATATTTTATATATTTTTAGTTTTAATTTATACAATAAAATAGGACATAAATATAAACTAATAAATGGATGTTGTGTAGTAGAAGGATTTTAATTTCAGTGAATTTTAAAATATGAAATAGCTGAAGTTAGAAATCACTCATCGCCCCCTTAAATCACATCAGCGCCCCCCAATTTTTTCTGGGCTCCTTACCGCCCCCCTCTAAGCCTCCAACGCCCACAAGGGGGCGTTATCGCCCCTTTGAGAAAGACTGATTTAGACGCATTTTCTGGCATACAACTTTTTGTTAAATATCGACCAGTGGCGTCCGTAAGGGTTTTGAATTTTATATTTTTTAAGGAAAAAATGGTATGCTACTGATTTTTTTCATGGAAGTATTTTTTGTGGATAGCCTGGTCACTTTTGCATAAAAATTACCTCCCGTGTTTTTCTTGGGTATACCCTTTTCGATTAAAAACTATTTAATTGAAAATATTTAGTTTCTTAGCAGTACCTACTATTATTTAAGAAAATTCGGTTGGTCTGGATTTTTTCTTTAAATAATAAAAATCTAGGTAGCCTGAAATAAATTATTTTTAAAATTTCAGTGTCAAAGTAATGGTTGTTGGTGTTCTAAACATTGGGCATTTTATTTCTTAAACTCTAGTTTGCCATTCACTTTATTTAATTTTTTCGTTGGGTTTTAAAATACCTTTCTTAGTAAATATGCCATTACGAATCTGATTTTGCAGACGGCAATGTATTAGAAGCCAGATGTATTTATGAAGAAATATACCTGAATCGTATCTTGCCAGATAGCCAAACCTTTTCAAATATTTACAGACAACTAACTAAAGCTGAAAGTTTCAAAAAACGTACTTCGGAGGGTATACCTCACACTGTCACAACACCCGAAATAAAAGTGTTATAAGAAATCGATGATCATTCTGGGACAAGTACAAGGCAGATTACCAGCGCTTTAAATATCTGTCATCAAATTGTTTGGCAAATATTGGTTGTTTTTTTATTGTATCCATATCGTATTCCAAGATTAAAGACGTTACTTCCGCAGGATTTTCCACAGCGTGTAAATTTTTCTCAGTGGTACCTTTAGAAAATTCCGGAAAATCCGCAGTTTCAGTAATAAATTATGTTTGCATCTTTGTAGGAACTTCTTCCAGGAATGCATTCAATTTTTTTTAACAATCATCTGTAGGCGAAAGAAAACCCTCACGCAATATTCGAAACCAATTTTTAACAGCAATTTTCGTTTAATGTATGGGCAGGAATTGGTTATAATCAATTAGTAGGGTCATTTTTTTTATTTTTTTGCCAAGATGCCTTTATAGACATTCCTTCTTATATTTTCTTTAAGAAGAACTACCGGGTTGCTTGAAGACATGTCAATTGTGTTAATAAAACAAATGTGGTACATGCACGATGGAGATACCATTTATCCTGATTGTTGAATATGTCG
>JAHBCN010020760.1:0-14770 GCA_019359885.1 Listronotus oregonensis
CTACGAAATTAAAGAAATATAAAACTCCTCAAATATCAAAGACATCGGGAATTAAGGGAAGGCGATGAGATCCAAGAGCAATTTGTTTTTGAAGTTAGGAAAGGCGAATTACGATGGGGTTCTTACGCAATATTTGGGTAATTATCGAAAGTGGTATGCAACGTTTTACAAATATTTTTCTTAAATAACAATTCCTTAAAAAAAAAAAAAAAAAAAATAGAATGTGAGCTAATCTTATCAACGTCTTCAAAATAGTCTAATACAATTTTGTTGTAAATTCAATAGGCGAGCCAATATTTCAATGTAGCAAAATGCACTACATTCTTAAAAACAAGCTGATTAATTTTCATATTTTTTGGTATACAGTCTGTGTCTTTAACTTGAAATAAAAATTCAAATATAAAACTTCCCCGCGAAAAGGATATCTCTGGTATTCACAACATCGACCGACAAAGGCGACCGGGGCTAAGTTCGAATATTACATCTCGGATGAAAGCTCAGTAAATAAAATACCCAAAGGAGATAGTCCGGATATTAAAACACTTTTGATTTTTAATCAGTGGATAAGTGCCATTTTCTTTGTTTATTTGGGCTGGATGGAATACCAGCAATCGTCTAAAAAATCTGCTTCCGAGCTTGTACCCATCCTAGTCCGGAGAGCTGGAAAGCTATACGTATTTAACCTGTTCCCAAGAAAAATGCAAAACTCTTCCTTCTAACTATAAACCAATATCTCTTCTTTCTGTTGTTTGAAAAGTATTTGAAAAATAAATTAATTCCCAAATCTGAAAAAACTCAAGATCTTACATGACAGACGGTATGGATTCCGTCACAGGAGATCCACAGCTGATCTTCTTTCCTTTGTCTTACACAACTGGAACATGTCCCTTGAGTTTCTTGGTGAATCCCAGATCATTGCTCTTGACATATCCAAAGCTTTTGCTCAGGTCAGGCGTGATGGGCTTCTTAACAAACTTCCTCTCCAGTTTTCTTTCTTATCGACGTATTTAGTTATTGTAGATGGTCTTTCTTCCAGCTTCTACCAAATTAATGCTGGGATGCCCCAGAGCACAGTACTGGCACCCACTCTTTTTCTTCTACATATTAAAGATCTTCTCTCTTCCAAAATCAATCCCATTCATAACATTCAATTTCTCAAGCCAGTCAATAAGCCTGAATTGGAAACCAAGCGTAGGTCAATGCGGATGTCTCTCTCACAAGATCTCAAACTTATTTAGGATTGGGGAGCCAAAACTCTTGTTCAGTTTAATGCCTCCAAAACACAGTCATGTTGGCTGTCGCGAAAAAAGTCTGCCAATGCTCATCCGTTACACATGAGCGGCCAAATTCTGCAGAACAAAGAGTGGTTTAATCTTGTCGGCGTTTCTTTTGGCACAAACACATTACATCAATAGTCTCCGCAGCTTCAAAAAAGCTTGGATTCCTCTTTTGAGCCAGAAAGTATTTTTCTTCTTCCAGTCTGTATACTCTGTATGTATCCCAAATCAGACCCTCTCATGTCTGGGGAATAACGTCTCCTACAACACTTAGCATTTTGGACTCCATTCAAAGAAGAGCTGTTTGTTTTTTTACTGATCCCACGCTTACAGAACAGCTTTTTCCTCTTGTCCACCGTCGAGCTGTAGGGATCTGTCGCTCTTCTATAGGTATTTGCACGTCTTCTGCTCAGAGCAGTTGGTCAGTATAACCCTTTTGTGGTTTAACTAGAGAGGCCTTAAACTTCCCGCTTTCTTCGTTTCTTCATCCCTAGAGTGTCCAGACTGTGAAACCTGCTACCCGCAGAAGTTTTTCCTTCTCCTCCCAGTCTCCAAATAAGTCTTGTGTGAACAAACTTCCTCTCACCACACTTAAGACACCTACGGTACGTTAGTGCTTGGGCTTCAGCCTTCGTGGACTGTCCAAAGATAAAAAAAAAATTGAAATAAAATACCGTAATCTCTTTATTTTCGTTTGAATAATCACAAAGGAAAATTGTATACCTAGTTACAACAAAAAAAAATGTATTGCATAGGTGCTTTTTCTATTTTTGAACTATTTCGGCTCATAATTTAAATATTAAAACCACTTTTCTGACACCACTTGTAGTTATTTCTTTGGTAACTTAAAGTTGTTTTATAAATTTGACTTAAGCTTGACAGCAGTAACATCAGCGATTTTCAAAAATACTGTACAAATATACAAGAAAATAAAAAGGAATTTAGTTTGTAACACTCTGTAGAGGAATTTTGCAATGAAAACTACAATAGATATGCTTTTCTGCAGAGTTTGGTTCATGTTTCACATTTTGGTGTTTTATTCTTTTCGGTATCATTATCTGTTTAAGAGATATACATTTTTCAAATAAACATTACACTTTTTGATCAAGTCTATTTTTAATTAAAACAGAGCTCTCTCCAGTTGCCAGACTTCTGGCCCCTAAACTGACTTCATTAAGTCTTTTTCTTACAGTTATTTTATTGACAGCAACTTTGTAGTTTATTTCTTATCTCTACCGCACTGGTATGCCGATATCTTAAAACCGAGAGTCTAATGAAGCGATCATCAAGGTCGGAAGTAACACAATTTGTTCCAGGTCCAGGTCTCCTGCTAGTCTCACGAAACTTTGCAACGGCTCTTTCCACGCCAGATTTTGTAAAACCCAGCATATCCGCTCAGTGCTTAATTTCTATAATTTTAGGTGTAGGAACTCTCATTTATTCTTATAAACCACCCTCTCTATTTTCTAATAAGGCCTAGTTTGACATTCCCTCCGCCCCTACCCCGTTAACATCACGGTTCCTACTCTAAATTTCTTATAAACTTGTTTCGATTTGCACCAACCATTTTGTATGAAGCTTACAATAACCAATATACCTTTTTTGAATAAATGATATAATAAAAACAAATAAAGCCATCTTTACATTTTTATTTATACAGTGTGTCCCAAATTGGTGGGGAATGTATGGGGATCTTGGAAACCACGATAGATACAACATCGGTTAAATGGGGAAAGTTTTGGACAATTATGTAAGTAAGCTAATCCCGTTTACTACATGGTTTTATCTATTCAGGTTTTTGAGAAATTTTGAAAAAACCTGAAACATGCATTTTCGAAAATCGGCCATATTTTCTTTATAAGTGAAAATTTTTTAAATCTGTAAAAACTTCTTCAAAGCAACTTTTTTTGTAGAATATGACCGAGAAGTCAATTTTTATTTTCTACGTTTCGGGTTTTTAGAATCATCATCAACAGTTTTTTGTGCAGCCAAATAGTGCTTTTTATTCTGATTTCAACAATGTATAACATGTTATAATTTAAGAGTGTATAAACTTATTTATTTCAAAAAACAAAAATTTTCTCAGTTGGCCTTGATTCCGGCGAACGTCATTTTTTTGTAAACAATAAAATACTAGTAATTGGCAAAATAGATAAGCTAAACAGACATTTTACAGAAATGGGTTCGCGAACATAGCTATAACGTTAACACCGTGTTACAACAAAACTACACGTAACAAGTTAATTGAAACAAGTGAAAACAAACACAATGAAAAGTGGCTAAACTAAGATTCCCACTAAAATGAAGATGTAAAATAACGACTTAAAATTCAAAATGTTGTCCATTTCTCTTAACATATTAACGATATATTTTTTTAAATGGTCCTAACTTCCCTATGAATGGTTGACTTAGATATATAAAATTCTCTATCAACATCCTTGGCTGAAGATGTTGGATTTTCTTTAAAATGTTGGTTAACTGCAGGATCTCGTTGTTGACTTTCTTCAACGTACTTCTTAGGTCGTGGTTTTTAAAACTTCCGAATTCAAAAATTTGTAACCAGTTTTGAAAGTATGTTATTTAGGATTGCCTTTCGGAAAATTGTGAAATACGTTTGCGCAGCTATATTAACATTTCTTCTGCTGCCAATGACGCTAGATGACATTCGCCGTAATCAAGGCCAACTGGGAAAATATTTGTTTTTTGAAATAAATGAGGTTATAAACTCCTAAACTATAACATGTTATACATTGTTGAAATCAGAATAAAAAGCACTACTTGGCTGCGTAAAAATCCAATATGGCGCCCATATGAAAAAGTAAAGTTGATGATGATTCTAAAAACCCGAAACGTAGAAAATAAAAATTGACTACTTGGTCATATTCTACAAAAAAGTTGCTTTGAAGAAGTTTTTACAGATTTGAAAAATTTTAACGTATAAAAAATATGGCGATTTTCGAAAATGCATGTTTCAGGTTTTTTCAAAATTTCTCAAAAACCTGAGTAGATAAAACCATGTAGTAAACGGGATTAGCTTACTAACATAATTGTCTAAAACTTTCCCCATTTAACCGATTTTTATCTTTTCATGGTTTCCAAGATATTCCCACCAATTTGGGACACTGTATACAGTCAGTATCATAATAATATCAATACAAACAGATATTTTTGAATATTTTCTAAAAACTAGTAAAGGTTTATAATATTTTTTATGTCACATCTTGAATGTAATTTTTATATTTCACAAAAACATTTCGCCTATCTTAAGGGCAGAACAATTTTATACCTTCAAAATAAACCTTTTCGAAAAAAAATTTTAATGAAACAAAAAAATAAAAAGCTTTAATAGCCTAAATTTAAATTAAACCATCAAATTGTTGCTAGTAGTAGTAACATGTTTTATTTTTGCGTTCCCTTGCGTTCCTGCACTCTTGGGAGGTAAGGGAACGCCGTTCCCTTGCGTTCCCACTGAAATTAACCACTGTATCCGCTACTTCTCTATGGGAGTAACAACATTATAAAGAGCAACGGCTCTAGCTGAATCTTCGGATGACAAAGGCATCCTGAAATAAAAAGTAAATTCGAAATTTACTTACGAAACCTTTTGAATGCTCAAAATGTCAGATAAAACTGTTTGACAAATGCAGAATACGTTTCCAAGGAAACCTAAGCATTCCAAAAAGCTTAACAGTATTTTCAATAATTGTTGCAAAAAATGTAATGTTTATTTTAAAAATTTATGTCTCTTAAACCAATAAAGATACCGAGAAGAATAAAACACCAAAATGTTAAACATGAACCAAACTCTGCAAAAAATCATATTTTGTTTAGTTTACATTTCAAAATTACTATACAGAGTGTTACAAACTTAAAAGGAAAAATATATATTTTTTTATTTTCTTGTATATTTTAACACGTAACCTGTATTTTTAAAAACTGAACAAAATTAATTAAAAACAAAACAATTATTTACATTAAAAAAAAAACATTGAAATCAGACTATGGAAGAAAAAAGTTATCATACATTAAATTCGATCAAAATTTTTGTTGTCCCAAATTTATTGTCAGTGAGTTTATTATAATAATTTATTATCTCCACAGGTTTATTAAGAACTAAACCACCTTTGTATGCAAATCAAAAATTGTTTAATATAGACAACTATAAATTAAAATGACCCTAATCCATCCATTTCAAAGAACTTTCTGTGCACTATTCATCTCTCTGACCGTAATTTTTTATTTTTCCCAAATAAAAAACCGCGATGTTGGAAGTAACATGAATAACCTGATCGAGAGCAACTCCTCATCAATATACGACGATTTATTTGGCGGTTTTGATGACTTGAAAAATGGCAGCAACTGGCACTCAAAAGAGATATTTCATACATTAAACTTTATGAATTTTTCGTTTGGTTATATGGGCGAGGAAAGTAGATTGGAATCCGATAAAGATGCTGAACCAATTTATATATTAGGTTAGTAGGTATAGTATGTTTACTAACCTTGGTTTTCGTAAAATAAATGAAGGGAAAGTCCAGTGTAGCATAGAGTTTTTGAATTAGCCGAAAAGTTAGTCCGAGAGCTGGTGAACAATTTTGGGTAGATTTTGAAGGCACTATAAATTTTTTGTTAAGTCGAGGTTTGGCTGAACGGTAGCTGACCCCTACCAACCTTTAATTTCTTTTAACCCATTTAGTCCGGAAACTGTTTTTTGTCAAAATCATTTAGTTTTTTTAGGAATTTGTGTTTAGATCGGTTACGTGAATGACGTAAAATAAATAATTAACATTTGATTTGCCTCTGAATTGTCAAAAAAGGGCGTCCTTTTAAAAGGACAGTAGGCCTATATACTTCTATAATTAAAATTTATATATTGGTTTAAGTGATAGTTAACAAAACATTCTTTGATGTGTAAAGCAACATCACATTTTTGACAAATGAAATTAGCCTTCTTGTGGCACACTGCGCATTGCCGCTGATTTTCATATAGCGGAGTGATTTCGTGAGTCTATCGTCTCGTTTTTTTTTTTTGGCGTACAACCAGGTCAAACCAGTTAGGTTCCTTTGAGTATGTCACCGAGCACATGAAATCGTATTTTACGACATTTTTTTGTGGTCTCAAACTTTTTAAATTAAATAAAAAAATGTTTATTTTTTTTTTAAATTAAAAAAATATATATTTTTTCCATTTCCACCGCCATTTCCAACTTTAAAACTATCAAAGATTCCAAAAAAATTTTTGTGTAAAATTAAAAAGCTCAAACTGTAGCGCTTTTAACCTTCTGAACTGTTTGGGCACAACTTGCACTTTCATGCCTTTAAAAATTAGATAAACTAAATATATATTTTTATTGAAATTTTCACCAATCGATAAACTTTTTATAGCCAATTAATAACAAAAGTTTTTGAAAAAAAAAATTTCCTAGAGCGTATCGTTTGGCAACAGCCATTTTTTTTTTCAGACGTAAAAAAGTATTATCGGAACCCAATAGCCCCGCATGCGGATAGCGTGCGTAATAATACATTAGTAGTGGTGGTTGTCGAAATTTACAGTGTGCTGTATGTATTTAGAATTTTAAAACAATGAAGCGAATTAATTGTAAAAAAATTGTGTATGATGGATACAAATCTGTTTTACAAAGACCTAGAATACAAGGGTTGTTATCATTACTATCAATTGCTGAAAAAAGGCAGGACAATCTAGCAAAAGAAATTCTGTTAAAAAAAAATGTTATTTTAAATGGCGAAATGAAAATAAAATATTATAAAGACTGTCGTAAATCTTACACAGATTCTCAAAACTATTATCATAATTTGCAATCAGACAGTGGCGCCGATCCTTCAAATAAATGCGATACTTTTAATATTAGGAAAATGTGTTTTTTTGCAACAATAGTAAAAATAAAAAGAAGAAAAGTTAAATAAAAAATCTGTTTAAACAAGTAATTTAAATATTATTATGTACCTACATAGTATAGTTCGTACCTTTATATTGATTTATATTTTGTACTGAAACAAAATACGAATTTCAATTTTATCCTTATAAATCATGTTTAGGGTATTTATTTTTTAAACAGTACTGAATCTTTTTAGGTAGTAGAAAAGCTACCTATCAAAAAGTAATAAAGCTGACAGGAATAGAAACGACATTAATATGATATCTAAATTACGTGGCTATAAAGATTTATTTGCGTTTGATAAGAAATATCATAAATTATGTTATAACCACTACATCTCTGAAAGAAACATAAAATCGCACAAAATTAGGAAAAACGGTTTCCGAACCTACCCGAAAATAGTTCGACATTATCTACCTTTTCTGCGAGTATTGGTAGTGATGTTAAGATAGATTTTTTACTCCCTAAAGAAATGTCCAAAATTTAAACTTTATTAAGAGCTGCTGTCATAATACGTAGTGCAATGGCTTTATGACAACCCAAAATTGAATTTCCAACATGTACTTGTGTGAAAGCAGGACTAAAATGTTGTAAGAAGTGTAAATTTCGTTCCTGCAATATCATTATTAAAGATTTTAAGGCAGAAATAGATTAAATTTACGTAAAATGCTACTAATGAAGCGCCTAAATAACTACTTACATATTACATTTTTGGGTCTGTAAAAAAAATCACCCACGGAATTTGACGATTTTTAAATTTGCAATGTAAAATATTCTTTAAGTATTATTATTTAAGGCAAAAAAAGCGGATGATGTGGTTTTTACCAAGAAAAGCGCAATAAAAATTCTAAAAATTGGTCATTATTTGACATTTTATTTCAACTATTTACGATTTACATGTAATAAATTCATGCATCGCTTCAAGACGTTTACAGTGTTGCTAAACGAAAATATTATTAATTCATAATAAAAAACTTTGCTGTTACCATAAGGATAATTTTCATTAAATCAAAAATATTTGAATTTCAAGTCAGTTACAAATATAATTAGGGAAAATAAAAAGCCGCTTTAACTAACCAGCACTAATCATGACCGACCAGAACGGCGCATTTATAATAAAAAAATTTACAATTTAACGAGAAAAACCTCACCGGAACTAACCAGAACTGGATCATAGTTTGAAAGTTGTTGTTTGTTAGTTCTGGTTAGTTTTTTATATAAAAAACAACCTTCAATAATAACAAATTATTACAAAAAGTCTGGCAACATTGCTTATTCAAGCAGCATTCAGACATGTCAAAGAATAGCATCGTATCATCTCTTTATATGGAAAAAAAAGAATTATATATTCCTGTTTAAAAAAAAAAACGTTTAACGAAGCCCTAGTTTATATTTAATGTATGTACTATATTTCTCAAATTTAATTAAAAGACATAAAGAATTCGCAATTTTTTGTTGCTAAAAATGTTTAAAAAATAATGAAGTTTTGAATGTATAATCAAAAAAATAACGAATCCCGTGGGTGGTTTTCTTTACCAGCAACCAATAAAAAAAGTTTAATAAACCTGTATGGGTTTAAAAATCTACCCACCTGTTTTGAATATTTATTTTTTTTTTCTTTTCTAAACAACTTAAGCAGCCCTTAGATCTGCGTTTAAACCTGTTGATACAACTTTAACTACCTACTACACTTCCACCGGACCGTAAGATCTTTGTAGTCGGCCGGCTCGCTAAGCCAAGCGCGCAAAAATATGACTTTGGCCGTTAAAAAATATCACTGACTCAATACTATAAAAGGAATCTAAAAAATTTTGTTTTAAAAACTTTTTTAAACATTAACTACAATTTGTACGCAGCATGTATGTATAAATTTTCAATAATAAACTTTTTTTCGATTGCCTAAAATACCGCCACTAAAAATAAGAATTTTGAGTTTCGTACTATTTTAAAAATTTAACAAAAAAATATCAACTTCAAGTGGGACGTTGTTTGAAGCGCTATTGTGTCTACTTTAATCTAAAAAAAAAATTACTTGATAGCATGAATATTATTAAAGATATAGCAGTGGAGAAGTTAAAATACGTGTTGTATTGAAAACCGATTTTTTTTGGGTTTTTTTCGAAATAAAAAATCTCTCGACCACTAAAAAATGTCGTAAAAAGTGATTTCGTGTACACGATTACCTTATTAAAGAATCCCACTAAGGCTGGTTTGGTTCTACGCCGGTTTTTTTCTTCTCGATAACTAAGCGACTTTTTTCCAAATTTTACTCCACTAATAATATAAAACCAGATGATCTATTCGGTCGTAACGTGAAAATTCGTGTGAATTTCTAGATGGCTTCGAGGTGCCTCGTTTTGAACCCCTTTTATAGGTTTCAAGCATTTCTGTCATCGAAACTCCAACTGGTCAAAATTTCCGCCATTATGTTAGTATAGACGCCAAGAAAATTTTGATAACTCCGATCTACGCCGCCTATTCTCATTGTAAGACTTTACAAGTCGAGGTTGATCAACATAAATGTGTTTTTTTTCCGACTGAGAAAATCTTTTTACTTTATTTACCGGAAAAACTGTTGAATCGTTAGACGCTATATTGACAATATTGTTATCATTTCATTTAAAATGATAATAACCACGGGTCTTTTTTATTGTTGCCCCGTTGGATAAAGGTGAATTTGGAATGCGGTTTTTCCTTATACCAGTAGCTTTCACATTTCTTAGTTTCAATTGTCGTAGAAGAGAAAGTGATGTAAAATAATTATCAAAAATAAGTAAAATGGTCCATACGGCATTTATTTCAAAACATCAAAATATTGTAACACTACGGATTTCCCAAGTCCCAAGTGTTTGTATCTGTCTGGTAATGTTGTGTAAATATTGTTCAATAAGTATTGAAATGGCTTCACACACCAGTTTATTGTTAATGTCGTTTCTATTCTGCCAAAACATCATTTTCCTAGGTGGAGGTACGTAGTCACTCAAAACTAAAACACCGGTAAAGGAAAGAAGTTCTTCTCTCGTTATATCTCCTGAGCGATTTTTTTGCTGAGCATAAGTTTTGAAAATTCCAAAATTAGGTCTATAATTTCTTGATCAAAAAAACATTCAAAACGTAGCTGCTGGCGACATTTTATTAGATACATACAATATATCTATGCATTCATCAGTAGTTGCTTTCAAATCACAACCAATTTTATAGTCAAAAGATTTGAGTGGCTTCGGTTTTCTTTGTACGAACGCTGACAGAAGCTTTTCATCGTCACTGTCCCAATGGTTTTCTGGTGGCTTTCTGGACTCCGCATTCGCTCGTAGTTGAGCCCCAGGCAAATTATTTATGTCCACTATATTTTCATCTCCCGAATCTTCGTCCGTATCGCAGTCATCGTTCTCATTTTCAGGTAAAAATTACAATTTCTTCTGGAATATCATCAACTTAGCAATTTTCTAGCTCCTCGGTTAACTCTGCCAAACTAAATGGCTTTTTCCAAATCTGAAAAAGAAATTTAAAAAAAATGGTAAAAGTAGTGAATAAGCCTACCGACCTTTTAAAGGGACAGTCAGATTCTATGAAAAATACCTAACATATGTCACATTATTATTTGTGGTTATGTTACCACCGCTTGAGCAAAAGAAATATACACTGGACTTAAAAAGTATAATAAAAACTTAAAAAACTTACCTTCAATTGCTTATTGCAATTGACTTAAAAAATCCACAAAAACAACATAACGTAAAATCAAAATAAAACCTGTTTCGGTCTGCAGCACGTTTCAACACGCTTTCGTATTGTTTTTAACATATAATATTAGTGGCGCCACCTTTTGAGAAGTAGAAATATTAACGTGAATGCATAATTTACAAGGAAGTTTAATTAAATTTTCTTGATAATTTATGCAGCGTCCATTTTAAAGGACGGTAGGTCTATATGGGTTAAAGAAACATTTCTTTATTAAAAAATTGTTTTTGGGGCATTTTAAAATTTTTGTATTTTAGTTAGATATTTAAGAAATTAAAAAATTAAAAAGTTAGATCAACTAGTCGGGTCTTAATGTGAACCAGACTCTTGCAAAATAGTTTTTTAAACAAATCTAAAACCTTTTTTTGAGGCCCTATGAAATTTTGGGAAAGTAATATGGGTACTTAAGACAAATGATTCCAAAAAGCTCAATCAATTTGGTGCAATTTATTAGTTGCCAAAACAGCCCAGTAAATAAGCCGGAAAATACTGTAAAATGTGGAAAAGTTGATAAACAGCACGATTTTAAAAATTTTTGTTTGTGCGTATTCTGTAGACCCTCAGAAACATTCATCACCACTAACATCTGCCTTGCAATCAAAAATGAAAAAAATTAGGGTAGTTCCCACCCCCCAAATAGTCTCCATTAGTAAAACTATGTCAAATATTAATAAAAAAAAATTAATTTAAAATTTCACCTCCGAAATCGTGTCTCGGAAGTTTTTGGGATTGTGAGGTGATTGCACCCCATCAAAACTACCCCTAGGAGTTACAGAAATGGAGAAATTTTAAAAAGTCAAAATTTTACCTCGGAAATCGTCTTACGGAGGTTTTTGGGATCGCTGATTACGAATCCGTGGTCAAAAATCAAGTAAGGGTGGTTGCACTCCCATTAAAACCACCCCTAGGAGTTACAGAAACGGGGAAATTTCAAAAATTCAAAATTTTACCTCGAAAATCGTCTTTCGAGGTAAAATTTTAAATTTTCAAAATTTACTCATGCCTGTATCTCCTAGGGGTAGTTTTGATGGGATGCAACCACCCTCACACAATTTTTGACCGCGGATTTGTAATCAGCGACCCCAAAAACCCTTTGTGAGGCGATTTCCGAGGTGAAATTTTAATTAAAAAAAAATCATCAGTTTTACTAGTGGAGATTATTTAAGAGTGGGAAAACTACACAATTTTTTTCATTTTTCATTGCAAGGCAAATGTTAGTGGTGATGAATGATCCTGAGGGTCTACAGAAAACGTAAAAAAAAATCAAATCGGAGATTGTTATCAACTTTTTTACATTTTCCGGCTTATTTACTGGGCTAGAAGATCGAGAAACAGTAGCGTAGCTATCGAAGGGCTAGGAGGTGCAGCGCACCGGTGCCCCCAAACTCATGGGGGCCCCTCGTTCTCTTCGAAGCGGAGGGAGGAGGTCAAAGTGGTAAAATTCAGCGTGACGTAGTTTTTTTTATTTATTTATTTAATTCCCAACCAACTATACAGTTGATTACAGGAAATATAACATTAAAAAATATAACAATATATAACTTTAACAAGAACTCATTAATAAAACAGTTAAATTAATTTTAAATATTTTTTTATGTATTTTAAACAGTGATAATTTTTTAATTTTTTAAATTCTTATTAGTAGATTATTGTATATTTTCATTTCGTTATGGAGTATTAATCTCATTCCAAAATTACTTTCAATTGAATCGTTTCTAATAAATCTGTTTGTCTAGTATTATGACAATGCAAGTTACTAATATTTTTAAATATGATATTTAATTTTTTCAATTTCTTTTTTTTAATTTAATTTGTTTTAAAAAATTTTGGTTTGTACAAATTAATTTTGGTTCAAGATATGGTAATTTATGAATACATTTAATAATTTTTTTTAAAAAGGGTTAATAATTTTGAGTTTGCTAACCCCCCTACTGAAATTAAATATTGTAATTTTAGTTACAAAATATAATAAATATTTTAAAAAAAGGGTATATAATTCCGAATTTAAAAAAATTTTTAAAGGTGATAGATAATTTCGAAGATAGTCTATATGTTTTCTGTAACTTAAATTTTCATCAATATATAACCAAAAAAAATTTTTACTGTAGAATAATTTATTTTTTTTTTTTTTTAAAAGATACGTAAGGGGAAATTTTTCTTTAATGTTTTTTTGCGATAATTATATAGGAGGATTTATTTAAATTTAAAGTAAGTTTATTAAATTGTAAAATAAAAAATTTTTTTAAATATATTTAATATTGTCTTGAATTTCACTGTTACTGTTAGCAAAATATAGGATGGTTTATCATCGGCAAACAATTTTATATACCCTTTAATTTTAATAGACGCATAAAAATTTTATAAATTAAAAAAAAAGTATTGGGCCCAAAATAGATCCTTACGGTATTCCACAAGAAATTATTTTTAAATTTTTTTTATTATTTTGTTATATTTATTATAAATTTTAACATATTGCTTTTTGTGTTTCAAATAACTTGCAAACCAACATATATTTTTTCTATATTAAATATTAAAAATTTTTTCGGGAATATATCAGGTTTACAGTATTAAAAACTTTGCATAAATCTAAGGATAACAGATCATAACCGTTGATTGAGTGTGTTTGGGGAAGAAAATGTTATGGGGAAATAAAAGACCGACAAATGTTTTAGCCACTAAGAGCGGGATCGGCCATCTGTTTAGGAAAAAATAAACTAAATAATGATTTATTTAATGAAATATAAAAAAAAATTTCTGTAAAATTTTTTTTAAACCAACGCGTAGGTATGCCTCGTGGGAACCTACCAACGAAAAACCGACGTTGTCAAATGTTGTGTTGTGTATTCTTTTTTAATTTTTTTTTTTTAGATTTAAAATTAAAGTTTTTTTTTTATGACCTCAAAGACGAAACGTGATTTTTTTGATAGAGTCCAACGCTGTTAGAACAACACCGATACGTCCGGTTTTATCAGTTTGCCAAAGAGACCGTGACGTATCTTTTTTCCCCTTTTCTAACTTGGAGGGGAAAAAATTTTCATAAAAAAGGGTCATTTAATTTTAAATATGTCTTGAAATAAGCACAGGAAAAATAAAAGATTTTACAAAATTTTTTTTGTCTGGGGAATTCTGAAGTGTACATTTTTTTAAATTTCAAAAGGCATTTTTTGGTCATAAAGACAACTTTGCCCCCCTTTTTTAACCACCCTGTATCTCCTCGGTTACCGAGATCCCCTCCCCAGAATTTGTATCTCCTGTTTCCGTAAAAAAAAGACTTTTAAAAACCTATGTTTTTAAAAATTTTTAATTCAATTTTAATAAGCAAAATTTTTCAATTATGATCATTTTTTTGTTAGATGGGGAAAAATTAACAATTAATTTCCCAGATTCTAAAACAAATAGAATATTAAATAAATCGAAATATTATTTTTTATTTAAAATCTTATTTCACTTTAATAAATAATTATATTTATTTAAATTTAGTTTTGTCATGTTATATTTATTCAAGGTTTTATTATTAGGTATTTTTTTACATATTTATATGTTTTTAAGGGGTTGTATAGAAAAAATATTTTTAATAAGAATTAAGTTTTGTTATTTATAACTTTCAAAGTTTTAAATTATTTATAAATTTCAAAATTTTTAAAAAATATGTTTTCTTAAACAAAATTTTATTTATAGAAAAAACTAGGTAAATGATGTTTACGTGATCATCCCAAGCACTTTTAATTTTGGACTGTTGGTTTAGTGAGAATAAAGGACTAGTTTCTTTGTGAACCTTTTTTTTTTTGGGCTATTGGGCTAAAAAAAAAGCCTCAATAAAAAAAATTCACAAGGAAACTAGTAATTGTTTTTTTTCCC
>JAHBCN010020761.1:0-14960 GCA_019359885.1 Listronotus oregonensis
GGTTATTTGCCGTGTAGACGACCAATTGATACGTTTCTATTTTCACAAATTTAACGACCGGCTGTAAAGTTTTGAATGCGTCAGCAGTTGGAAAAGGTTTTTCTTTTACGACAAGTCGGTTAAAATCCGTTTAATTAGATTATATAACGAAAAGCGTAATTGTCTGGATCGTTGAGTGTAAATACCCAATCAAAAAATACGACTAGAATTTTTTTACCTTGTTCAAAATGTTGTTGTGGCTATAGGAAACTGAACAAAATATTATACTGACAATGTACTAAGTATAAGTACCTCCGAAGGTATTAAAACATAGTGGCGTAGCTTAAGTGTTTATAGCATCAAGAAAATGGCAAAGTACATATGGGAAGAAATCAATGTAAATAGTTGAAATAAGTAGTGTCCGACCGAAGGGTCTGTCATATTCGGCCAAATGGCACGCATGGCAATACATTCGACTTCGGGAAATAAAAGCCGAAAAATTTGCCGAAACCGAAGTTTTGTATCCAAGCACCAAAAACGAGAGAAACATACAAAATTATTACGATTCATTCGTGCGAAAAGAAAAACGGGTGACTGCAGGTCAGTCTAAACACAAAATATTTACATATTCCTAAATTTAAGAGATATACAGTCTCAGTCATCATGATGATATAAGCCTTATTATTATCATAATTGATATATTTTTTCAACTATGCAATTAAACTTAATAATATTAATAATTTATTAGCAATTACCATCAACACTTTTTATCGCCATTAAATTACAAATAAACAAAAAAAAATGATTATTTTTTATGGGTTTTCCAAACAGAACACGGAGAAAAACTAACTTTTGTACAGATTTTGGTGTTTTATGTTCTATGCACCATTTTTTAAAGGAATTTTAGGTGGAAAATAGTTTCTAATCTGCTTTATAAACTTTCAAAAAATTATTTTAAAGTAAAGGCATAACGAAAGGAACAAATAAACATAAAAAAAATTAAGAAAATTGAACAATATTACTTTTTTTAATAAAACATCCTGTATATATGTCATAACCACATAGTAAATTCCGCCGTTTTATAAAATGGCTAGCCATTTTATAAAACGCGGCCACATTGTAATATATTCGTTTAGTTTGAATTATTTTATAATGCGGCTAGTGTTTTTAGCCATTTAAATGGATGATTATGATAAAGAAAATTTACAATTTAAGGAGGGAAACCTAACGACAACTAACCAGAACTAGGTAATAGTTTGGAAGTTTTTGTTTACGGTTCCCAATGCATCCTATTTGGGTGGTAATAAATGTATATTACGTGGTTTGACCCAAATAGGATGTAATTATTGGGGACCGTAAACAACAACTTTCAAACTATTACCTAGTTCTGGTTAGTTGTCGTTAGGTTTTCCTCCTTAAATTGTAAATTTTCTTTATCATAATCATCTATTTGAGAATGTAGATCGTATTTACTCGGCCAGTTTATAAAATGGCTAAAAGCACTAGCCGTATTATAAAACAATTCAAACGGCCGAATTTACAATGTGGCTACGACATATATATTTCTATTTAGAATAAAAGATCTATCCAGCCGTTTTAAAAATATTTAAGTGTTTAATTAAAATTTTAATTGATCAGCATTGCCTTGGGAAACAAATAATTTATTATGAACTTAAAAAATCTAAAAATATTATGAATTTTCAACGTAATTTCCACCATTTTTCTGCACTTATTGTTTAAATAACCTCACAAAAATAGATCCTGAGGATTTAAATCGAGGCTATTGGGCGGCCATCTGAGAGTGCCACCTTTCTATCCAAAAACCATTTTCTCGTTAAGATACTGAGTTACAGGTGCAACATTGTGTGGTGGTGCCCCATCCTGGTGAAGTTTTAATGTTAAAGGCCGCCGCCATATATGCTGATAATATCCCTAGTGTATACGTGGTTGCGGCATAAGCGGCGTTTCAAAGTGTAGGTTTGCAATAAAATGGAAAAAAAGGTGTAAAATAAATATAAAAACAAGTTTTCAAAAAGTGTTTATAAAATATTGTATGCCAATTTAGTGTATAAACCAAAAATTATGTGCCAAAAGAAGAAGGAATAGTAAAAATAAGGTTATTTTGATTTGTAACTTTAATAATAAATATCTCGAAAACGAAACGTCGAAAAAAATGTTTTCCGAGTCGTGATCAGCGCCCCAAAAAAACCCTGTATACCAAGCTTGGTCAAAATCGGAGTGGAGGCAAGTGTCGAGACAATTACCAAATCTAGATACCTATCTCCCGTTAGAAAATTTTTAAAAATTATGAGTCCAATAACTTTATTGCCCAACATGCCACACCAAACATAAAGATACTTATGCCCTTGTATCTCAACAGCTTGGATTTTGTGAAAATTTTCAGTTGCCCAACAATGCTTAATCTTTCTACTATACATACCCGCCATGTTAAAAGTCGTTTCTTCAGTGTCAGCTACCGAAAATTTTATGACTGGTTTTTGGTTTAGATATAAATAAATACACAATATCACTAGATTTTTTGGCTATTCGTAAAACAAAACTTACCTTCAAAATAAGGCAAAATATGTAAATCCTGCTCTTGATTTGTAGCCACTGTTCTCGTTTTTCTTTTAACACTTTTCGTTTCTCTAAATCGACGAACAATATATACTTTATCGAGCTTCTGGAAGGTATTTGTTGTCCGGGAAAACATTGATAATATTCGTACCAAACTTGCAAGACAATTTATATTTAAAGTTTTTTTCATTTAAATAAAGCTACGCCAAAATATCAATACGTGTCATGGTCCTGTCAAAAAGTGTAGACAAATCAAATCCTTTGTTTTCCAAGGCAATGCAGATTTTTACTATCAATTGAATTTTTAAGTAAAAACTTGGCTGGACAAAATGCCAGCAAACTGTATGCTTTAGAAAAAAGGAGGAATAGACCTTTCATTCTCAATAAAAATATACAGGGTATTCCATTAAAAAAACACGAACCTTATTCATTTGTCTCAAAACATAATAGATCAAAAACTTTATAAAATTGCAAGTGGGTGTCAAAATAAAATTGAAAACCCTGCACACCTATCTTACTTAAATGGTATCGTTAAGCTGACTTTTGGAGCTCGTTATTTTTATATTATTAGATACATCAAAGGTATTTAAAATGTAAGTGAAATATAGGGTGTAGTTGAAATTGATGCACAATTCGTATTTTTACGAGTTCACGAAAGAGTCGCGTGTCTCTGGCTTTCGCTATCTATGTCTTCATTATTGTTGTTGTTATTAGAAGAGAAGGATAACCGTCGAGTATGCCTGCTGTGCGTTAATGTTAACATGTTCAACGTTCATGTAAATCGTTCGAAGACCTTTATGAATGAGTTTAAGACCAGTTTAATATTCTAAGAAAATAAGGTAACTTTAGTAAGTTATTCTTTCTAGTTTCTAGTGATCGTATTTGTTAGATAACATCGCGACTAAAAGAGAAGAAATAGTAATGTGAGAGAAAAAAATATAATATAAAATAAACAGTTGTTACTTTTAATAATCACGGATTAACGGTTATTTTGTAAAGCTTATTTAATAGTTTTTATAGTGATAAAAGATCAGTAACAATGTTTGCTACATTTTTTAAAATTTCTTGTATCCCTCTTATTTCACCGAATAGCGAATGTTTAACTTAAGACCTTGAATACCACTTTCAAAAATAACGATAATTTAGACCATGATTTACAAAATAAATCAAAAGCCTGAAACATAAAACACATTTTAATTGTTTAATATTGCACGGACACTAAAGCCGGGAAACAACAGTTTTTTTTAACGGTCTCACGGGTACCATTATAGCGACAAGTCATTATTTCCAAGTAGTTCGCTATAACTGCTTAAATGACTTTAAAAAGCCGCCAGGCCAGAGTAACGCCCAACTAACGACCGTACAGGCTGCATACAGCAGTCGCGTTTACCTCGACCAGACAGCCTGGCGACATCGCCACAGGCCTGAATACAAAAGAGCTTGTTTGATACAATATACCAGTATCGTCTTATACTACGATTAAAGGTTTTTAAAATGACTGTTTCGACAACGCAAAACAAACTATGAAGAACAGTATACTTCGTAGAACAATGTACGAGGGTCTTCTAATTTTTTTAAATAAAACAAAAGAAAACCTGATAAAACGCAAAAAATGTGTTAGTTTTTTAAAATATTCTTCCATAGCGCTTTAAAAATACCTTACAGTGCATCTCGTTTAAAGTTACTTCTAACTCAACAATAAATTCTGGCACAGCTTCTTCTGAGGTCAAAAATATGCGACCTCGAATTTTTCCTTGGTTCCCAGAACCAAAAATAATATAAGAATAATGTTTCCGAAGTTTGACTTCCAAATTTCCCAAATCTTGCGACAAAATTAGCAGTTGGAATATAGTTATGCAAAATTATTTTACCCATTGCAATTCTTGGCCCGCGTTCTTGAATGTTTTAAAGATAATTACCTATTAACAATCTGTTGATCTTCTAGAATAATTGTGGTCATATGACGATTTGTAAAAACAAAAAAGCAACCATTTTCTTCCCCACACTTCTTCTTAGTAATTTAAATTGGATGATTTTCGTTTCGAAAGATTTAAACATGTGATTTGTTTCTAAACCAGAGTCAAATTGATGAATTCATTTGAAAAATCCAGCTAACAATTCCAAAATCTTAGCAGTAACAACAGATTCCTTAGGGCGAAATAATGCAATTAACGTAAACTTATCTTATCCCAAAGTTTATAATAACTAAGATACAGGGTGTCAAACTTTTAATTTTGTTTTCATTATTTCGTAATAATTTTTTAACTAAATGACATAGCGGTACAAAATTGGGGGTTAAGGGGTTCCTTGAGGCGAAAAATTCAAATTTGTTCATACTTTTAATGTTGCTGGTAGAGGGCGTCAGCTACGGCCTACCCCACTTGTTCTAGATGGCATAACTTTTTTTGGGCTTAGTAAATTGACCTGTTTATTAAAAAAGAAGTTACTATAATTCCCACTGCGTCAATAATGTATACCTCATTTAGGTGTCTAGGGGCAACTGTTTTCGAGATAAACGCACTTTAAAGGATCCCGCAATTTTCTTGTAGAAAATTGGTTTTGACCAAATGTTTTCAAACTTTGCAAAGGAATAGTTTTCAACACGCTGATTAAAATTCTTTACGGGCATAAAACCCAAAATCACCCTCAAGTCTCCAAAACCCTAGTGACCTTTAAGGCTGATTTTGGGGAGGTTAGAGGGGTTTTCGGGTTTTGTGCCCGTAAAGACTTTTGATCATGTGTTGAGAACTATTACTTTGCAAAATTTAAAAAATTGAACGAAACCCATTTTCCTTAGAAAAATTGCGGGGTCCTTTAAAGTGCGTTTATCTCGAAAACAGTTACATCTAGAGACCTAAATAAGGTATACATTTTTGACGCAGAGGGAATTATAGTAACTTTTTTTTAATAAACAGGTCAATATATAAGCCCAAAAAAAGTTATTTCATCTAAAACAAGTGGGATAGATGGCGCCCTCTATCAGCGACAGCAAAAGTATGGACGAATTTGAATTTCTCGCCTCACAGAACCCCCAAATCTCCAATTTTGTACCGCTATGTCATTTAGTTAAAATTATTACGAAAAAACGAAAACCAAATTAAAAGTTTGACACCCTGTGTCTTAGTTATTATCAACTTTGGGATAAGGCAAGTTTACGTTAATTGCCTTATTTCGACCTAAGGAATCTGCTGTTGCTCTGTGACCCATTACTTCTGGGACACCCTGTATATATAATAAATATGTTCGTGGTTCAGTTCCATTACTGTACGAAAAAAAAGCTTAATATAAATGAAAGTATTTTAGGTACGCTTGGGCTATGTTAATTTGGCAGGACACTTGACAAACCTTCAGACAATAAACACTTGTTATATTCTAAGCAATACTACCATATTTCAACATTTTCAGCCTTGCCACCGTCCATTCGTGATCATGTCTGGAACTTTTTTATTAGCGAATAACGTGCAAAATATTGCCACTGGATAATTATTTTTTTAATGATATTTTTTAATTTTAATTTTAGTTTGATTTCTATTGATCTTGCGACTTTCATATGGCCTGGCCGCGTAATTACATACTATACTATTACTCAGAGCACCGGCGATAGAGGTTGCTCTGAGTCGCAGTATAGATTGTAGTGACAAATACGCGCGAATTTTCACTTCATAATATACTACAGCCCAGAGCGGCGGTTAAAAATATTATATAAAATGCTGTATAGCATGTTGTATCACTATGAAAATGTGTTGAAATTCTTTGGATGGGTACTTACAAAGGTATTTAAATGGGGGTTTTATTGCCTGCATAAAATCCTCAGACAGATTTGTTTTGTTTAATGTCCTGAACTATTATGAATTATTGTATTGATACAATACCTGCTTTAACCTTACTCCCTTATAACTTTATACTAACAAAAAGCATAAGCATAATAACGTTTTGACAGATAAGTACTACATCACGAGGGAGCTATTTCAGAGGTACGTAGAGGGAAGTATTGCCAGAGTTCTCAAATGTAGGTTGTATCACAGTTGTATATTTTAAATTCTTAGAATTAAAGTGGAAATCAAACCAGTTTATTTAGTATTTAATTTTTCTAAGTATTACAAAAAAATACACTTTTTATAAATACGTTATGTACTTATTATATCGTGCTTAAAATAAAAGAAAATAAACTCATATAAATAAAACAACATTAAGGTTAAAAAAACGGGCATAGTTAATATAAAATAAAATTATGAAGATAAAACAGAATAAAATACCTATACATTGGTGAGATTTAGCACTACGTCTATTTACCAGAACCGCTTCACTTAAGAATCTTGAGGCTTTGCGTTTCCTATTAAGATTTTCATTTTTGGCGGGCCTTCCAGCCTGAATTCTTTTGAAACCAGACGTGAGGCCAGGTCTTTGTGTGCGCTTACTAATTGATGTCGGTTGAACGTTAATTTTTTTCCATGCCGAATATTTTTTATATTAGCAAATGCATGTAATAGTTCTGTAGGAGTTTTAATTTTTTCAAGACATTTATTTAGTCGAACGATAATGTTTGTTGAGTCTGGTGATATGTTATTTTTAACCATTTCAATAATATTTGAAAAATTTTGTGTGCTTCTACGGCTTCATTTTTTTTTAGTTGTAAGGTTTTCAGCTACTGCAAGAGAAGTAGTTGAATTGCTAACATATGCCATTTCTTAAGAAAAAAACAATTACTAGATGCTTCACAGTTCGATGGTTCTTTGGTGCCATAGTAATCCAACACATTTTCATACTATTAAAACATGCATACATAGCATTTTACATAACATTTTTAACCGCCGCTCTGGGCCGTAGTATATTATGAAGCGAAAATTTGCGCGTATTGGTCACTACAATCTATACTGCGATTCAGAGCAACCTCTGTCGCCGTTGCTCTGAGTAATAGTATAGTATGTAATTACGCGGCCTGGCCCAGAATAGCTCGGTTTTAACATTAATAGCTATTTAACGTCATTTAAAGCGAGCCCAACGGGCGCCTTAAGGGTTGAGATTAATCGCCAATTAATGCCTGAGTTACTTAAAATATTTTTTCGGCGATAGTTCTCTTATTAAATTCTGGAAATCATAAATTTTCTTAAGTTTTTTTTCGAGATTTATTTCAGGCTTAGGCAACCAACTTGACAGATGTTTTAAAGGTTGTTATTCGCAGAAAACGTACAGACTGAAAGACATAGAGCTCTTTCCTATTTCTTTTAAAAAGCAAACGGCATCTGGATTAGAAAACTTTTAAAATTAACATTACACATAAAACACAGTAATGACCATGAAAATCACAACAGACATATTTCTTACGCACTCCAACTCAACTTTTTGCTTTTATATAAAAAAGGCCATATGAACCAAAACTTATTACAATAAATTATTTTAAGTATAAATTATATTTCCGAAAAAGCAACGACAGAACAATACGTTCTCCTCTTCGTGGGACGTCCGCTAATTGGCACAATTAAAGCCTATAATTAGGAGTGGCCGCTTATCTGATTGGTTGGTGGTACGTCCATTGAAATTGCGTCAGATTTTAAAGATTATAAATTTTTGTGTTCTTGCATGGGTACTTTGAGTTATTCTTTTAAAATGTATCGAAATAAGACCTTATCGACAAAGTGGTGCTTTTAAGTATTTTAATAACTATTATTTAACAAACAAAGCTATTAAAAAGCTCGATTAATGATCGAGGCCATAAAACGCGCGAGTGCGTTGAGGCTCGGATTATAATCGCTTCAGGTACTCTTTTTAAGTCAAACTTTAAATTTTAAAATCAAAATGTAAAAATTTTCACTTGCTTAAGAGATACGGGGGAAAATGATATAGTTTTAATTTAAAAAGATCTTTTTTCTACACGCTATTAACACCTGACAGATTGATACGAATACCTGTTTACTCTTTGGAGTCTTTGGAGATAGTATCATTCAGAAAACTAAAAAATCAGCTTTTAAAATAGTTTAAATTTTTCCCATGTGACTATCAAATTGTAGATTTTTTGTAAATACTCGTATATCTACACTCCTGGACATAAAAAACCGCAAAAAGAAAAATTTTGTTCAAATTTAATCTTAAATAACTTTATCAGTTTTTCATCAAATTTAATCATTTTGTGTCAAGTTGTAGGCACTATCATCCTGATTTTCATTTAATGCCGGGCTTGCAATAATTTCGAATGGGCTTGTGTTGTACATGTTAGAACCAAAAAGTGCATTTTACTCCAAATTTTAACACACTCTGTGGAAAAATTTAATGACACAATGATGAATCTTTGTAGGACATTGGTAAGCCACATTGTTTCTTAACATTTCACTTTTTTATCTACCATTATTCTAAAGCAAAACACATTAAAAAAAAATGCAATTTACAACAATAACAGAAGTTAAAACATTACATTTCAAACAAGGTACCTTTGCATTACGTTGCATAGTAACGCAACAATTATTGTTTATATTGTTTTTATTCTCTATAAAAAGTGTCAGTTTATCGTTTTTTAGCATTATTTTTTTTAATATGCGACCCGAAGATGTGAAGATGTTGTTTAAACTGTTGCAAATTTCTTGGGTAGAGCCAGGAGCACTATACACGATGCGATCAGTAGCTTCACCGGTGAGTACGAGCGACGTCCAAGCTCAGGAAGATCCCGAGTCACAAACCACAGAAATGATCATTTTGGTACTCTAACTGCTTTACAGGATCGCGGAGTAACATCTGATGTTATTAGTCGTCGACTTGAAAATGTACGTGACACAAGAGTGTCTGGACGAACAGTCCGCCGTAGATTACGTGAACGGGGATTGATGTCAAGAAAACCAGCAGCTTGTTCAGCTTTATTATTATATATATATATATATATATATATATATATATATATATATATATATATATATATATATATATTATAAATTTTTTTAAAAAAAAAAATATAATTTTATTAATTTAATTTTTTTTAATATAATTTTCGGATTCGTGAACAAATTATGTAAGATGGCCTTTTTTTTTTAAAAAGTACAGGTAGAGTAAAAAAAGCGGCCGTCTAATCCTCGTTGGATAAACCCTGTACATTTTAAATTTAAATATTTCCTACTTTAATTAGTTTTTTACAAAAGAAGCCGCAACAAAGGAAATAATATTTACATCTTTTTTTTTTAGAAAGACTCTTATCTTCCCAAGCGTTTTTGGGGCCAAATCGGAAAAAATAAAATAATTGTCGGATCGACCTTGGTGCGCTCTGTGGTCCTGTCGAATGGTCGTGACACACTTTACAAAAAAAAATATGAGCTGAAATAAAATATACATGTATGCATTTAATAGCGTGTTATCGGTTTTCGCTTACAAGATTTATTTCGATAATAAAAAAATATTTAAATATTAAAAAATACAATTCGTATTGTAGTTTGATTTCGCCTTCGAAAAAGTTCGGATTTCTGTTTCGAGCCAGAAAATATTTTTACTCTTCTAATCTTTATTCCCTGTATATACTCGGCTTGAAATATTTTTCCCTGTTTGGGGAATGGCGTATATCACAACTCTTAACATTTTTGATTTCATCCAATGAAGAGCCGTTCGCCATGTCCCCTTCTTGCAAACAAACTTACTTTTATAAATATTTCCGTGGATTCTGCTTTGAAGAATTAAACAGTGTAATTTTTCGTCCTTTAGTTATCATAAAACAACACAAAGTGCCTTTCTTTATAGTCGATCTGGAAAGGATTTTGTCATTTCCTTCAGTATTTAGGAATGTGCTACCTACACAGGTCTTTCTTATCTCCAAACCTCCAAACTTTTCTGTGTTATCAAACTGGCTCTTACTTCTTTCTCTCTGTCTAAAATATCGATCAGTGTCTACAATCACTTCCTCGTTTGAATAGAATCTTTGTACCGCCAGCTATTTCTTCAAATTGGCGAACAAATAGTAGTCCGAGGGGCCCCAATCTGGAGAATAGAGGGATGTGAAACGAGTTGGAATCCTATTTCCATTAATTTGGACCACAACTGCTGAGGTGGGGCTGGTGCGTTGTCGTAAAAGGGAAAAGGGGTTTATTGTGGGCCAATCGTGGGCGTTTTTCTTGCAGCTCGGTTTTCAAACGGTCCAATAATGGTGAATAATATGCACCTGTAATAGTTTTACCCTTTTTCCCGATAGTCGATGAGGATTATCCTCTGCGAATCTTAAAAAACAGTCGCCATAACCTTTTCCCGGGCCCAAGGAACGGCCCCTTGCCTTTTTTGGTGCAAATTCCCCCTTTGGGAACCCATTGCTTAGATTGTTGTTTGGTCTCAGGAGTATAGTAATGAATCCATTCACAGTGACGAAACGACGCATAAAGTCCTCCGGATTCTTCTGAAAGCTGCAAACCATCCTTGCAACACTTCACACGATTCCGTTTTTCAACCGTGAGAAATCGTGCCACCCATCTTGCGGATCGCTTTTTTTAAATTTAAATGTTTTGAAAAAATTACGTACTCGTTCAGTCGAGATGCCCACAGCACTAGCAACACGTACCTTTAAATCTTCTGTCATCCATCACCATATCATGGATTTGATCAATGATTTCTGGAGTCGTGACCTCCACAGGCCGCCCAGAACGTTCAGCGTCACTTGTGCTCATATGGCCAGTCCGAAAAATTTGAAACCACTTGTAAACTGTTCTAATCGAAAGTGCAGAGTCACCATAATGTTTATCAATCTTCTCTTTAGCCTCCTGTGGCGTTTTACCTTTCATAAAGTAATGTTTAATCACCACAAGAAATTTTTTTTCGTCCATTTCTTGGCAAATCACTCGACTTCCTTAATTCACACGAATGTCAAACACAAAGTAATAGACCAATATGGTGTGCGTTCATTCAATAGAGGCTACTAACTAAACATGAGCTCGATACGCGTTGGTGGTGCCATCTCTCGGACTTTGCACGGACATTTCAAACCATCCTCGTACTTAAGCGTGAATATCACAGGAATATTTTAAAAAGTTTAATTCTATGTCGTGCACCACTAGGAAAAAAATGCTCTTTTAGGTATGGAACAATTAAAATCAAATAAATATTAATTTTGGGAAAATGAAAACTTTAATTTACAGGTTACAAAGTATAATATCTAGATTTTGATCTTTTTTGTTACATATAAATTTGGTAATATTTGCTGTCAAAAGTATTTTTACGTAACTTGAATACAAGTAGAGGATTAATGGAGGTTTTATCTGAAGAAAAATCTTTTTCTCAAGTACCAACGAAACATAATAAATTCTAACCGAAGAAAAAAATAATTTTTTTTATAAATAAGAATCAAGTGAACTCAACAAAAACAAAATTATTCACGCATCATCAGGTATCGTCTAAATTTGGTCAGCAGGCTGTAATCGTGTCCATCTTATTATTTCCTTCGCGAAGAGCTTTGACGACGCGCTAAAGCCCACTGGGCTTTAGGCCAATTATCCATTAAATAAGGACAATACTGGCCAGAAAAAGGACAAGGGGGTCTGTGACAACTTGTGTGGTCTCTTACGATCGGCGATGTCCTTATTTAGCATTTTAAATATATGTTAACTATAAACAAATATTTAATCACGTTTAAATATCATACGAGGTTCATTTGAAGTTAATTATTAGTCCTTAACTTTGTTAACTGCTTTTTCAGTTTGCGGAGTACCCGTGATCATTTTACATACATTTTATGACTTTCAATCTTATAGTTTTAGTTTTTGGGGTTTCTTGACCAAGAGTTTGAACAATCACAAAGAAAATATGAACCTATATAATAATAAGATTTTTAATTAAAATTAAAAACTGTATAAAGTACGTGTAATTAAAGATTATATAAGGAAATAGATCTAACAAGACCAGACAAGGTTTTGTTGGATATATGGACTATACATAGTCCATACGATTTATGATACTATATCAAAATCTTATTTTATATAAGGTCATATTTTTTTGTCATTGGGCGTCAAAATCCAAGTGGAGAGGCCTCCAGAGAAACTAGAGAAGACGAGAGGCAAATCCCTCGTCTCTCGACGAAAGACCTCGGTATTATTTGCTTTTACAATTTAAAAAATTCACTCCCTATATCTACGTCCATAGATGAGCGAAAAATCTTAATTTTTATTTAAGTGCCCATATTTTTTTCTTGCAGAATTTTTTACTGAAATAACCCAAAAGTCAAATTGTTTTATATTACAGTTAATTAATGGTTGGAAATATTAAACCACTACGCAGTGTTAAAACTAAATAACAAATAAAAGAAAAAGAAATAATTAATAAGAAAAATAATGAGAGCTTTATTTATCTTACCTACTGAAGTATTGTTAAACAAAGTAGTTACCAAATATGTACCTGATACTGGAACTTACCTAAAAAAATGAAAAATATATTAGAATTATTCTGAAATAATAAAAAAAATTAAAAAATTAAAAATTATATGATGCACTTTGTGTACTAACATAATTTTTTTATCTTTAATATTATACCTAATAAGTTTATAGACTAGTATTTATTTATTTTGGTGCGTAAGTGCATCAACAAATTTTTTAAAATAACAGATCATTGCCAGTGGCTCTCCAATTTCCTTTCTAATCGACGTATATCAGTTATTGCAGATGGTCATTTCTCCAGCTTCTACCATACATATTAACAATCTTCTTTTATCCACAATCAATCTCATTCATAGTTTTGCTGACGATAGTACCCTCCACTTAAACATTCAATTTCTTAAGCCAGTCAATAAGCCTGATTTGGAAACTAAGCCTAGGTCAATGCGGATTTCTCTCTCACAAGACCTCAAACTTATTTTGGATTGGGGCGCCAAAAATCTTGTTCAATTTAATGCCTCCAAAATACCGTCCGTCCTGTTCGCTGTCGCGAAAAAAAGTCTGCCAGTGCTCCGTTACATATGAGCGGCCAAGTTCTGCAGAACAAAGAGTCGTTTGATCTTGAAGGCGTTACTTTGGAGAATAACCCCAACTGGCAAAAACACATTACATCCATAGCCACAGCTTCAAAAAAGATTGGATTCCTCTTTCGAGCCAGAAAGTATTTCTCTTCTTTCAATCTGTATACTCTGTATGTGTCCCAAATCTCTTTAGAATATTGTTTTCATGTCTGGGAAATGGCGTCTCCTACAACACTTAGCATTCTGGACTCCATTCACAGAAGAACTGTTCGTCTTATTAATGATCCCACGCTTACAGAGAGGCTTCCTCCTCTTGCCCACCATCGAGCTGTGGGGGATCTGTCGCTCTTCTACAGGTATTTTCACGGCTTCTGCTCAGAGGAATTGGCCATTTTTCCCCCCCCTTTTTCCGGTCCCAACAGAGCAACACGTAGTGCAACTTTTATGCATCCTTTTACAGTTCAACAGAGAACCCCCGAACTTCCCGCTTTTTTTTTTTACCGCCAAAAAATTTTTTCCTTTTCCCCCCAGTCCCCAAAATTTTTGTCCCGTGAAAAAAAAATCCCCCCAACATTTTAAAAAAACCCCCGGTAGTTAGTACTTAGGGGCCCCCGCCTTCTGGACGTCCATAGATAAAAAAAAACAAAAAAGGGGAAAAAAAAAATTTTAAAAAAAATAGTGTTTTTAAAAATTTTTTTTGGGGGTTCACGATTTTTTTCAATTTTTTGGGTGTAAAAAAACTACTTGACCCCCAAAAAAAAAAAGAGGCCAAATTTAATTTAAATTTTTAAATTTATGGGGAAAAAAAACCCATCTTTTTTCCCCCCCCCTTCAAGACTTGGCTTAACTATTTCGCTTTTCCAATTCGGGGGTCTTCTGTATTTAACGTTTTTTTTCCCCTCGTTAAGTTCTTTTTTGGGGCTTTGTTTCCCCTTCAATTTTGTAAAAATTTTACAAAAACATGTAAGGATGAACAAGAACTGTCCTATGTATGAGCGAAAGAAGGTAGGAAGTTTTTATTGTCTTTGTGTATTACTGTCATTTAAACTATCATGTCCTGACCTTATTATTCAAAAAGTAAAAAACAAAAAAGATTTTTTTTTTAGAAGGGTTGGGAAAACCCCCCAAATTTTTTCCAAACAAGTTTTCCAAAACTGGTGTAAAAGGGGAAAAGGGAAAAATCCACCCGACTTAAAAGACCCCGGGAGGTAAACGTGAAAATTATTTTTTTCCGTCTTACTAAATTTAAAATAAAACAATATTATGGTTTAGTTACTCAATATTTTTACAATACAAATAAATATTGCATTATTTTTCTATAAATAAACGTCCCTATTGCTAACTGCTTGCTAGAAATCTTTAAAATCTATTTTTTTTTTTTTTTTTTAAATTTTTCTGGGATTTTTCCCGTCCACTATTGCTTCTTTTTTTTAAAAAAAAATTAAACCCAAGAAAATCAAAAAATTTTTTTTTTCTTTTAAACAAGAAAAACTTTAGATGG
>JAHBCN010020762.1:0-14795 GCA_019359885.1 Listronotus oregonensis
ACACGTCAGTTTTTTTTCTATGTTAACATGCACTTTTATACATATATAAAAACTCAATGTAATTATGATACATAATCTAACATCACAATACATCTAAAAATAAATTACCTAAATTTCAGTACATAAAGTTTAAAATGTTAAGAATTTAAAATATGTTTTTAAAATAAAAAGGGAATTAAAATATTAAAATATTTTTAAAAAAAGGGGGTTAAAAAAAATATTAATTAATTACTTTTTCCTTTTTTTTTAAAATTTTGAGTCTGTGACGGCCAGTGACGTACAGTGACGGCCATTAAATCTTGGGAAAAAAAATTTGTAAAATTTTGACTTTTCTGCCTTTTTTCAAATCCTCTTTTTTACCTTTTTTTATTTTTAAAGTTTAAAAAAGAAAAAGGTAAAAGAAAATTTTATATTTTTAAAAATTACCAAATTAATAAATTAATTACCAATTTAATAAATTCAAACAAACCTAAATATCCTTCCAAACAAATTTAATATATTATTGCGGCCCCGTTTTTTTCTAAGACAGAGTTTAACCTTCCAGGTATCGAATGTACCAAAGCCCGGGCGTAGTCTGGATTTTCTCGTAATTTATTCCACGCTTCTAAAATTTTTTCCTTAAGTTCCTTTACTTTTTTGGGGCCCCTAAACTCATTTTTCCTATTTATTTCTTTAACTAATAAGCTGCAAACATTTTCCATAACATTTAAATCCGGACTAGGGCGGACGTAAAACTCTGATAGGCTCCCTCTTCCATCCATTCATCGACTTGCCGGTCCGTATGAAGGGGACATTTATTTTAAAAAAGATAAAATTTTCTCCGAAAACCGATCCAGTACAGAAGGAAGCACGATATTCTGTAGTAGATCTATATCCCCCCGCATTAAACCTTCATTCTATAAAATAACTCCCCCAAAAGTCCTTGTGCACTTAGCCACCCATAAACATTTACCGAAAACGCCCACTATTCTGTCCTTTTGGGTATATTTTCATCAAATCGTGTCCCTTGGGGCCTGATCCCTTAATATCCCATTGTAGCACGACTGAAACACTTTTTTTTCTGTAAATATTATATTACCCCAAAAAAATTTAAGGTTCAAAATAAAAATTGTATACCCCCAATGCGTTGTTCTTTATTTTCATTTTTTAAAAAGGGTTTTTTAAAGGGTACCGGGGGGAGGCAATTGGGGTATTTCCCCTTATTCTTTGCCGTGCCGTTTTAACCAATGCGGGGGAAAATTTCTTTCCTTTTTTTGCTGTAATTACAGGTTTAAATGATTGGGTTCTCAAGACATTAACTAAATTATTGTCCTTTTCCCCGATTCCATAGTTTAGGACGACCACTCCCAGCTCTTCTCTCAAGAAGTGTGTTTCCTGCCATTTTTTTAACAAAATGAATAGGACTCCTTGAGATGTTGAGCTTTTGCCACATCCCTTTCTGGCCAACCTCTTTGCTCAATATAATGAATAATTAATACTTTTTAATCCAAAGTTAAGTTTAGCATAAAAAAAATAATATTTTTAGGCACTAACAACGGACACCTGTTTCTTTATTAGGTTTTTTAACAGGTATTTATATTTAGTATAAGGTGTCATACGTCTATTTTGTGAAAGAAAAACATTACACATTGTACACGTTACTGTACATATAACAAAAGTAAGGTTAGATTACGAATGCTGACGTGATAGCCCCGAAGTTAAACTAGTGTTGGAGATAATTTATCTCCAACGCCAGGTTCAGCGCCAACTCAGGTCGACGCCGTTTTAACGTTAACAGGATGACAGCCGTCAATTAACGATATCAAAACATTTTATAGGACCTTTTTTGTTTGCAACAACATTTTACATTATTGAGTTTGACTTTTGAATATACGGGGTTTGTCATAAAGATGTTCAAAAATGTCTTTTTTTAATATCGAAGTTTGACCATACGCGATCGAAAACCTCTTGCTTCAAATTTTCAGCATATGTTAACGAAACATTATCAATGTGAAAAAATATTAGTCTTTTAAGTATAATTTTGGAATTTTCGAGGCGAAACCAAAAATAAAATTGGGTAGTTATATACAGGGTAAGTTTGTGAAGTGAGACCCCCCGTTTGTTGCTTAAAATATTCAAATTGAAAAAAAAAGTTGATTACAAACATATATTGGTTTTTGCTGCTCTATATTTTGCGAACAACTTTATGTATACAGAGTGTATCAAAAAGTCCGTACAAGAACAAAGTTCATTTTTTTAAATAACTCCCTATATTTTTTGCCACATTTTTGTTTTCCGTCTAAAATTTTAGATATGTTTATTGGGCATATCATATCCCTATATTCAATTGTTTATGAGATATTCGCATTTAAATACAAATTTAAAAGGGAAAAATCCGCTCATCTTTTAATGTTGTTTTACGTTTTTATGGTTTCAGCGGTTTTTTGAGAGTTGCTTTTTTTTCTTGTTTAAGGTTTTACCTATTCCTACTCGTCATGTGATATCTAATTACTTATTAATTATTACTATGGCTGTTTTGTCACTGTACAAAAACAGCTAAAACCATTTAAACGTAAAACAACATTAAGAAATGAGCGGATTTTTTTTCTTCTAAATTTGTATTTAAATCGGAATATCTCGTAAACAATTAAATATAGGGATATGATATGCCAGGTAAAAAATATCTAGAATTTTATGTAGAAAACTAAAATTTAGGGAGCCATTTATACGGGCTCATACGGGCTTTTTGATACACCCTGTATACATAACGTTGTTCGCAAAATATAGAGCAGCAAAAACCAACATATTTTTGTATAAAACATTTTTTTCCCAAATTGAATATTTAAAGAAAAATTTGGGGGGCCCACTTACAACGTCCCCATATATAACGATATACGCTTTAACAAACATACTCTTTAAAACATTTTGAGAATATAATATCTTAAGTTTAGGACCAACTATATAAATATTGCTTTCATAGTAAAAAGCCCGACATAAAATAAAACAACGGGTCCATGCTTTTTTTCCAAAAAAATATCTTTTTTTTGTTTTTTTGATTGTTCCCAAGTTAGAACTCGAACTGTATAAATGTAAATTAAAAATTAAATTTTTAAAAAACCCCTTTTTCTTAATTTGGGGGGTCAGTGGAAAAGTGAAGTAACAGTCAAAAATATTAAGTAATTAAAAAAGGGGAAAGTTAATTGCTAATAATAAAATACGGCATAAATAAATCAAAAATGGGTAGGTATATCTATTTAAAAAATGATAATATTTTTAATTGGACACCTTTTTTAAAATTTTTTTTTTGGGTGATTCTGGAATACTTGATTTTTTTCTTACTTGTACCTTTTTTTTTTCCCTTTTCATTAAAGCAAAACAAGTACAAAAAATTTTGTAAATTTTTTTAAAAAAAATATAGCAAAGAAAAAAAAGATCCAAAATTTTATAGACTTTAAAATAATGTCGCTTTCGTCTATACTTTTTTACTGTTATTTTCCTTTTTTTAAAATACAGGGTTTTTTTTTGGGTTTTTTTCAATTTTAAATTTTTTTTTTGGGGCTGCTTTTGCGTTTTAAAAAATTTTTAAATCCAAATTTTTAAAAAAGTGTGGTAACGGGAAAACCCAAAACCTTAATTTTTTTGCAATTTTATTTTTGGTGCCCCCTTATCAATAGGCAAAGTTTATGTGCTGTTTTTTTTCCCGGGAAAGGTTTTTTTCGTTTTTAAAAGGGTTTTCCATTTGATTTTCTTAGGCAATTTTTTTTTTGACTGTATTGCAGTTTAGTAGATTTTCCCGGGAAAACTGAAAAAAAAAAAAAAACACCATTCATTTGGTTCAAAAATTTCCGCTCAGTACTGTAATAAATCCTCACTGTCTTCAGTATCTCCATCGCTTGAACGCAGAAAATATGTTTTTAAATTTATAATGTTAAACCAAAAAAGAAATTAAATTAAAAATTAATTTTGGTTTAAAAATTTTTACCAAACAAATTAGTTATAAAACTACCATTCCCATTTTAGCGAAAAATACAAGATTAAATTTTCAAGCCACTTTAGTACTGGTAAATAATACGTTTTTGTAAAACAAATTTATTACTTTCTAAATAAAAAAAATATAAGTACACTTGTACTGCCCTTTTTACCCGGTACTAATTTAAGTTGGCGCTGAATGTTGGAACAAAATTGTACCATTTTTTTCCTGAACGAAATACACTTTAACTATTTATTAGGCACTTACCCCCCATTTAAAAAAAATTTCTGCCATTTTCCGTACCCCTTAATTTCCCCGAGAAAAAAAATTTTTTTTTAAAATTAACCCGAAAAGCGCTGTGGATGCATTTTCCCTATTTTTTTTTTATTTTATGGGTATCCAAGCTATCCATAGTTTGGAATTTGCGGGCTTAATGTTTCGGTACATCCCTTTTACCTATTCTGAATAGTATTATCAGGCCGGGCGTGACCAAGCCTGGGCAAATATTTACTCTGTTCGTTGTTACTGCTAATCGCACAAGGGATGGTCTTGTCAGTGAATGTATTTTTAAATAACGTGACATGACGTTGTGTAGAATAACTGAATTAAATTTAACTTTCTTTTTAAATTTGTTAGTATAAAGGGTAAAACGCATATATAAAATTTGGACAAGCAAATTATTGAAAACCCTTAAAAAAATAAAATAAAAATATTTTTGAAAAAATTTTTTTAAAAAAAAGTATTCAACCGTAAACGTTTAAAATTGGCTTAATGGGGCAATCAAAAAAAACCGGGGAATTTCCCCTTTGTAATTTTTTATAACCCAAAAATCATATCCCCAAAATTATAAAATTTCTATTTTGTTCCTTATTTAAAGTGATAAGCCTTTACTTAGGAAAGTTTTTCTCCCCAAATTCCGTAAATTTAAAAAGAAAATTTTTAAAAATCACAACGTTTTCCCTTTCAGATGGCATGGCAAGATATGGTTTACAAGTTGGTGATGCGCTTTTTTTACTTGACTTGACTTGGTAGTGAATTTTGGGGGTAATATCCCCCGTCATTTAATTTTTGGAAAAATTTGAAAAAAAGAGTTTTTATTTGTTTTTTAAAAATAGCATGAGCGGGGGGTTTTAAAAACCGAGCGAAGACGAGGATTTTTCCCCGCGAATGCTATTTTTTAAAACAGATCCCAAAAGGAAAAAAAAATGACGAGGGATATTTGGTAAGATTATTTCCTGAGTTAAAAATATTTTATTTTAAACAACATTTTTTTTTTTAAAAAAATTGAAAATAATTAATAAGAACAATATAACTTAAGCTAGGAAAGGTAATTACAAACTTCAATTATAAAAATTAAATTATTGTAGGTTACAGGAGTATTGTTAGCCATATCGGTTAAATTGTTTTTAATTATGGAGTAGCACTATTCTTTATGTTGCTGTGAGGAGTATCAAACGATTGATGGTGTTGGCTCGAAAAAGTGTCTATTTACTGTTTTTTCAAGGGATTTAAGTTTGTAGATGGTAAATTTTTTTGGACGGTTTTAAGGCAGTGATGATATTTGAATGATTTTTGTCCATTTATAGATAGGTTGGATAGACGAGCTTTAGAATGCCCGGTTTTAATGAGTTGCTGCTCGCCTACACCGGCCTTTGCCAGATTAGAACAGTTGCAGTTGATCGCATAGAATGGTTAGATATTTTAATTCTGTCCATACCTTTTTTTTGGGCGTCTTTTGTCCATTTTGACAGTTCATTTTTCCAACAGAAATTTTTTTAAACCATCCAGTGCTAAATTGGATTACCATGTGAATTTGTTGTCAAAAAAACTATTTGTTGTTATAGACGTTCTTTTTTAACAGGAATTTGTATAAACTCCCAACAAAACCGGGGTTTTTTTTAATTGGGGAAAAGCCACTTGCTATCGCACAGAAAACAAGGGATACATAATTTGACTTAAATGTCAAAATATATTTTGTAGTGTGATTTTAAAGTAGCTGTACGTAATTTTTAAATTTTTTTTTGGAAAAGCAAAAGGAATTTTAGTGGTTATATATCGTTTTTGATTTTTTTTTTTTTTTTTAAAAAACAGTACAGCTAGCAAATTTTGGATGAAAAAAAATGGCAAAACCTGTTTATAAATTTAAAAAAAAGACATTAAAAAATTGCGAAAAAGATTTTACGCCAAGATAAAAGTATGCGCACTTTTTTTTTTTTGATAAAATTTTTTTGCCAAGTTACAATAAACATTTACAGATTTTGTTGAAAAGTAAAAAAATATCCCCCCTGTTTTGATTCCATAATTATAAATTTTTTTTTTAAAATGTTCTTTAACAACGACCCTTCTCCCCCCCCAAATGTATACATATTATATTACAGGTAAAAAAAGTATGATGCTCACTTTTAGGGTCATATGGAGCTAAAAAAGTAAAAAACCCAAGAACATATGGGTCAAAAATTAATTGCTTTCGAAATATAGTTTTTAAAGTTTAAAAAAAAGTTGGCGAGTCAGCGAGTCGGAACGTCGAACGTTTTTTGCATATTTACACTTTTTTAAGGAGATGTTTATTTACATACAAATAATTAAAATAACTTCTAGCAATTTATTTTGATATTTATTTTGAAATTAAATTTAAGTAAAAAACAATAAATAATTATTGTTTGGTTTGTATTTGTAAGTAAAAAATAGTTTTACTTACCCAAAGAATAGGCTAAATATCCATTTAAAAAACACAAATTATTATGTTTTAAAGCAGCACTTTTTTTATTTTGCTTAAAGAAAAAGATTTCTCGGTTACACACATTCCGTGTTTAAAAATTATTGGTACATTTTGCAATGCGGATGTTGTAAATTTAAAACATAACCGCATAAATTTTCCCGATTTAAGAACAAACAAAAATATCGCAGCCGGGCCGATGAGCAAAATGTACAACTGACGTTACTTCACGTACAAGGCGTCTAGGTACCGTTACCAATTTTTTTTTACTTTTAACGGGGAAAAAATTTTAATTTTTTTTTGTAGATTGAAACATAAAGGTTTTCCTTGGCGGAGAAATTTAGAGGGGATTTAGGTCGTTTTGAAAAATTCCAAAATTTCCGGAGTGCCGTTTCTGAGAATAAGGGCGGAAGTTTAAAGAAACGGTATTTATAAAATATCATTTCCCTAAACCGATTTGGTTAATTTGGTGCAGTTATTTGAAATAATAAGGTGTTTATTTGCTCAACCGATTAAAATTATTTTCCATTGGATCTCAGGGGCACACAAATTTTTGACGAAAAAATACATAAGACTTTTCATAGTTTTTATATTTTTAAGATTGGCAACTAAAAATACAACTTTTTACTTTTCTGTGTTTTCTTCATATCTAGCTTCGTTTTCGAAAAAAAAAACCCAAATTTAAATCATTCTAAAGCTATGCATGGACAACAAAAATAAAAAATAAACACTTTCGACCTTAAAGTAAATGGAAAATGTCCACCTTTCTAAAAACGGGACTGCAATCGATTTGTCATTACAGAAAGTGTTTATTTTTTATTTTTGATTTTTATTTTATGTTGTCCATGGATAGCTTTTAGAATGAGTTAATGTGGTTTTATTTTTTTTTTCTCGAAAACGAAGCTAGATATGAAGAAAACACAGGAAAGTAAAAGTATTTTTAGTTGCTTAATCTTAAAGAATATAAAAACTATAAGAAAAAGTCATTGGTGTACTTTTTTTCGTCAATAATATGGCTGTGGTGCCTACTGAGACGCCACTGGAGCTAATAATTTCAATCTAGTTAGAGCTAAATAAGCACCTTATTACTTCAAATAACTGCACCAAATTGCGACCAAATCGGTTTTAGGATATTTTTGATATTTTATAAATACCGTTTTTTTTTCTTTAAACTTCAACGCTCTGTATCTCAGAAACGAAGCAACTCCGGACATATGTTCATAGGAACCTTTTTTTCTTAAAACGACCTAGCCAATCACCCTCTGAAGTTTCGTACCGTAGTTAGGAAACACCCTGTATAAAACTTAAAAGTTTATTTTATTATCAAATGAATCTACTGATAAGCGAATGAGACGAAAGTTTCCAATTGTTAAGATTTTCAGAAATAATTGCTTCTAAAGTTCTAACTTTGACATCGTTTAGACAAAAATCTGTCAATTTTAGACATATATGTCATATAAACTTTTTGACTTGTTTTGAGCTCCACTATCGCCCATTTAAATCGTGAGCATCTTACTTTTAACACCCTGTATAATTTATATGACGACATACTTTTATTTTGGTGATATGTTCTTTAGCCATAACCTTTTTTTAGCAATTTCATTTCAATTGCCAAGATTATATTAACAAAATATATAATAGGTATGCCATCCCATCAACCTAATTACTTAAAAGAGGAACGGATGCTCACCGCAATGAAATTCACAACGTTGCCAAATTAAATAAGTTATTTTAAAGTTCTCTTTATTGTAGTAAGATAAGTTCTGATTAGTTAAAATAGGCATGTATATCTTCACATGCCCAAAATTCTAACTTCCGCGAGTACCGTATTACCGTAACGGTCGTTATTTTTCAGCCAGTTGGAAAGAACACAATAGGTAAGATTTCTTCCATTATTGCAAAATACCTGGGTCTAAGCGATGCACAGAACCTCTGCAACTTTGTCTGCGGCTCGGAGGCAAACATGACCACATTGAAAGGACATGGCGGTTGGAAAAGTTCAGCTGTGGTTGAGAGATATTTGGAAGACAGTATGTTTTCTAAAAACAAAATTTTGAAATTGATAGCTGGAGTAGCATTACCAAGACCATCAACATCAAAAAACGTTCAATCATCGTTCATTTCTCTTAGTGAAAATCACCGAATAATAGTGATGAGCGAGACCGGCCTTGGTCTTGCGGTCTTGGTCTTGGTCTTGCAGCAAGACCAAGACCGAGACCGAGACCAAGACCAAGACCGCCTTCTCGCTTGCAAGACCAAGACCAAGACCGGGGTATGCAAGACCAAGACCAAGACCGAGGGGTGCAAGACTACGCAAGACCAAGACCTACCTGCAAGACTCTTGCACTTTTGTTACTTTTTTTTTAAATTATAATATTCAATTTTTATATTCAATATACAGAGGTATTTCATACAGACATGACAAAAAATGTGTCGAAACCTGAATAAAAAGGCGATTATTTTATGAGTAATTATATTTTTTAATAAAATTATCTAGAAACGATAACTAGTAGATTCAGTAACATATTTCAAAAATAGTAAGATTGTGACTCAATGATCCGACAAAGCTCGATATCTCCAAAACCGTTTACGACAGAGAAAAACTAAGAGTACAAAAGTTATAGAAGCTGAAAATTACTTACCTATTCCTAATGTTTTTTTTTTTAAATTAGGTATCTAGTGATGCCACTTACTGGATCAAAAATTTCCAAAATCCAGGAAAACATTATTTTGGTGCCACACTGTAAGAAGTGGCATCATTAGATTGCTCCTTTAAACTAAGATATAAATGTAAAAGTAATGGTTTCATAAAAAATATATTTGTCATTTTATATAGGAATACTTTTTATATAAATGGATTTTAAATTTCACTTCCGGTTTAGACGGAAAAGTCAAAACAATGCCAAAAGTATAATGATGACGTCATTTTTGTCAAAACCGAAAATGATATATAAAAAACCATCTACGTCGACATTGTACCTATATGACAGTTCAAGAATTTCCAGCAAAATATACAGGAAAGCGATTTTTTTAAATGAATTTTTTGCCATAATTTTTCTATTTTAGGTTAAAAGCTAAAAATAAGGAAGTTTTCTTGAGTGGTAGTAGATTTTTTTTACGCACTTTTTTCAATAATTTTTGTATATTCAACTTTTTACCATTATGAACGGTTTCGGATATATCGATCTTTGTCGCACTATCGAGCCAACTTGTATATGCAGAATGTTTATAAAGTATTTGTACAAACTTTGTACGGCAAATGTTTGACTAATTTGAACATAGAAAGTTTATTTGAACTGAAAAGCTTTTTAAATACCTTTTTTTTTAATTAGGAACCAATGTTTACATATCAGAATCATTTTCATGGAAATTTCACATCTGGTTGAAATTAAAAGATTTTTTTCTGCCCTCAGAGTACTCAGTATTGTAATTTTATATGCTTCTTCAAAGAAAATTTAAATATTTCCTATCACTAAAATAAAGCGCTATAAATAAAAACCCCATTTAAAATATCCTTTTTAATCAAATAATTTAAATGTACATGTAAGGTTAAAATTGGTATATTTTAAAATTTTAAAGCAAAAAATATTGTCTCCATCTTTATTTATTTGTAAGTATTAAAAATATATATTTTATTTAAAATTGCTTAGTTTAAATTATTACTACCAAAAAAAGCAAGACCAGCAAGACTCTTGCAGCAAGACCAAGACCAAGACCAAGACCGGGTGGTGCAAGACCAAGACCAAGACCTTCTTTGGGCTTGCAAGACCAAGACCAAGACCAGACTTGCAAGACCAAGACCAAGACAAGACCAAGACCAATAGCCCGGTATTGGTCTTGGTCTTGCTTTGCTCATCACTACCGAATAATAGAAAACATTAACTTATTAAAACAGGTAAATTTGTTGTTGGTCGTGAAAGCGGGGATCGGGAGATCGTAGAAAGAGTTCGCGACCAAATTGAGGAAAGGAGTTATCCATATAACGTATTTCCCGGAGGGAGAGTAAGGCCCACCCTTATAAGACAGAATCCGCTAAACCCCATCCCCAGTTTTCAAGGCTGGCACAAGGTCTGATAAGTCCAGGAGTGAAATGATCCCGAAAAAACTTCCTTAACGTAGGAAGGATCAAGGAAGAGTAATAGAGTGTGTGTATTTCAGTCTCTTGGTCCTCAGTTTGCTTGGCTTATGACGACGTGACGAGATCCTTTTTATACTCCAGACTCCTTAGCTCCTTTTCGACCGCAGATTTTCGCGGCGCGGGGAGAACATGATGGGTGATTTATCCCATCTCTCGAGTTTTGGTAAGCCGATTTTTCGGTTTAACTATGAAGGAATGCAGAATAATTGCCTTTCAGCTGGCAGAGTCCAACGGATGCAATCATCCGTTTAACAAAGAACAAAACATGGCTGGCAAAGGATGGATTAGTGCTTTTTTTGAGAGACATCCCGATCTAACTTTAAGAAAACCCGAAGCTACTTCAGGGGCATGTGCAATGGGCTTCAACAAGGTAGCAGTTTCACAATTTTTGAACTATTAGAAGAGACGATTGAAAAGCACCAGCTTACAGCAGGCAAAATTTATAATATTGACGAAACTGGTGTCACGGTCAATCCTCAAAATACTTCAAAAATTATTGCCTTAAAAGGAAAGCGTCAAGTTGGTGCATTAACATCAGGCGAAAGAGGAGAAACTGTTACAGCTGAAATTTGTTTTTCAGCGGCAGGGGCATATATGCCGCCAATGCTAATTTTTCCGCGAAAACGGATGCAGCAGGCATTCTTAGATGGAATAGTTCCAGGTGGATGGATTGAGTTAAACGATAAAGGGTGGATCGATATGGCCTTGTTTTTTAAATGGTTTAAAAAGTTTGTTGAGTTCTCTCGGGCCTCAAAGAACTCTCCAGTTCTCCTTTTATTAGACGGGCATAGCTCACATACAAAAAATTTAGACGTCATAAACTATGCTAGGGAAAACGGCGTCATACTTCTTTGCTTTCCGCCTCACTGTACACATCGGCTGCAGGCTTTAGACGTATCATTTATGAAACCATTAAGTGACTGCTATCAAGAAGAAGTGAGAATATGGCTTCGAAGTAACCCAGGAAGAGTGGTGACGTTCCATCAGATTACAGCTTTGTTCAGCGCTGCTTTTATAAGGGCAGCTACTATGCCAACAGCAATGAATGGGTTCAAAAAGCAGGTGTTTGGCCTGTTAACAGAAATGTTTTTACCGATGTGGATTTGCTGCCGTCAGCTATAACTGATTTGCCCAATACCCCCGATGAGACAATCGAAACAGAACCCAAAAGCAGCAATTATGATAACAAGAGAATAAGAGAAACAACACCGGAGTTCGAACCACAACCGGGAACATCAACAAGTGAGACTAGTTTTGGTTTAGTTAGCCCCAAAGATATAATTCCGCTTCCTGTAATAAATCCTACAACTAAAAAAAGGCAATCGCGAAAAAGAGGAAAAACAGCGATTTTGACAGAGTCGCCTTACAAAACTGAGCTTGAAGAATCCCAGCAAAAGACAAAAACAAAACCCACAGCTAAAGCTAAAATTGCTAAAAGAAAAATATCAATAGATGAAGAAAAAAAAAGTGAAAAGGCGAAGAAGAAAAAAACAACTAAAACCAAAAAAGAAGAATCTGAATCTAGCAGCGACGTTAGTGATGCTCAATGTTTGTTCTGCGACGACTTTTATTCCGCTTCTTTGGAAGGATGGGTAAGCTGTTCTGTCTGTCAAAAATGGGCACACAACTCGTGTGCGGGAATCGATGAAGAAGATGATGAAGTAGTCTTTATTTGTGAATTTTGTCAATAATTTTCTGAAAGTTTTTTTGTGACCCCATTTTGCCCGACCTGTCGGGCAAAACGGGGAGAAATGCAGTTTTCTGTTTAAATATTTTTAGCTTTTATAGGTTTTAAGTTTTTTTGAATAAACAGATTTTTTTATATATAAAATACTTAAGGCAATTTATTTTAATGCATTTCACCAAAGAATTTTTAAAATTTTGTCCGCCACGCCCCTCCAAACCTTAAGTACCCCATTTTGCCCGCCTTTCCATACTAAATTAAATATAGCCGTATTTAACTTAAACTTGAAATTTTTTTTCTTGGGACAGTCCTCTTAGTACTAACCAAGCATGGGTGTCTTCAATAAGATGCAGTTTATTAACAGAAGACTTGAAATTTTAAAGATTTGAAGAAGAAGGAAAGATATCTACAGGTAGATGGTTCTACAGCCTAGTGACACTTGAAATACGTAAAATTACAGAAATAATAATGTATGCATTATACACTTACTTACACTTTGTGTAAACTTTATTATTAAAAAAAAGGTATATTGTCTTAATTCGATATCTGATAAATTTGTGTAAATTAATTGGCTTATCTTTGCTTTTTCTTGAGGAGAAACTGCTTTAGTATGGTCAAATAATAAAATGGATTTATAGACTTTTTTTTATAGAAAAAAAAAGTTTTACTCATTAGTTAGTTATTTTCTTTTATGGTTTATTTTAATTCCTAATTTGGTATTTTAAACAAAGCCCCTAATAGCAAACTATTAAACAAAAAGCCAAATAAATTGCAAGAAATAGTAAATACTGGGAAAGGTTTACGATGTATTGTGAATAATAAATCAACTGTTTTAGAAAAAGGGATTTAACCCTCGGATTGATTGGTAGTCCGAAAGGTTTCTTTCAAACGTCTTTCGACTGCAAATGAGGCGGCGTAAAGTGCGAATAGTAAACATCAGTAAATAAATGACTAAACAATGCGAACGATTCTATTATGTGCCTAGAAGTTTAACAAGAATGTTGCTGATTTATTCTTTGGGCATTTAAAAACTAGTCCAATACCATACATAGTGTTTCCTAAGTAATACAAAATATTTAAAGGAGTGATTTCTTAAGTGTTTTTAAGAAGAAAACTTTATATTAATGTATGTTGAAAAAATTTTCCTACCAGTGTTGAACTTTTTTTATTATTATTTTTTTTATTTTATTTTTTTATTAATTTTTTTAAATTTTTTGTTTTTTTTTGTTATTATCAAGTGATCAAAAATAAATCTAAGCCTTTTAACCGAAATTTATGAATTCTTTTAAAAAACGAAATTTTAACATAAGTTTGGGGTTCTCTTTTTGGTATCTGGGGGATAAATAAAAATATGTATTCTTTTGGACCGACGAGGCCACTTTTACTTTGCTAGCTCTTAAAATTGTAAATTTGTAAAATTGTAAAAAGAAAATCAAAACTATAATTGATTGCAGGGACCAGTACTAAGATAAAACAAATGTGTGATTCGGTGTTATAAATATTTAAGTTGTTGGGCCTTATTTTTTGGAGGTTATTTAAATTCTAAAGAATACCGACGTTTACTCCCATCCCTAATACAAGACAATGCAAAGAAATTGAGCGTCAATGGAGCAATATTGGCCGGCTGGTCTCCGGATTTAACCTAATTTTTTTTTTCTTGGGGATTGTCTAAAACAAAAAGCTGTTTTTTAAAAACGGTTATTTGAAACTGTATTTTAGACATAAGGCCCGAGATATCAGAAACTTTATTGAAGATGTGTCAAGAAGAGAAATTGTTTGTATTAAACGCAATGGAAGGCACTGTGTTTTAAATGTAATATTCACATACTAAAATTAGTTTATTATTAACAAAAAGGTGTAATTTTAGATAAGTTTACTTTTTTAGTATTTTTTTATTAAAAAATTATTCTTTTTACTTAAACTATTTTATTAATATTAAAGTATATTACTTTTAGATAAAAACCACCTTTTTAAAAATAGATATTTTATGAAGTTACCTTGTACAGGATAAAAAAAAACTTTGTACCACATGTGACCAATTTTAATAGCCCAATTGGAAGTTTTATGCAGGCCGCGTTAAGTCTTATTTTTCAAATCACTTGACTTCCATTTTTTGTTTAATGTTTATTTCAATCTAAGAAGAAATTAATGCCAATGTAAATTTAAAAATGAAACTCTCAAACTTACAAAAGAATCTCATAAGTTTCGGATGTTATCATTGATGAAACAGAAAAAAAAATTCTGTAGATGTGATGCGTTAATTGTTTCATTGTCATCAAAAAACAAAAATTGATAGCAGTATTAAAAC
>JAHBCN010020763.1:0-14826 GCA_019359885.1 Listronotus oregonensis
GAGGCCAACAAATAAAAATGAAATTATTAAACAAATAGCCTCACTAAAGAATTCATGTGCTCCTGGTGCTGACGGCATAACCTCAAAAATTGTTAAACACCTTCACATGTATATCGCTTCACCATTCGCTCACATCATTAACTTGATTTTTCGAACAGCTAAAGTCCCTAAATCTTTTAAAGTGGCAATAGTCAAACCCATTTACAAGTCAGGGGACAGATCTAATATAGGCAACTATCGACCCATTCTTGGGGGTGGCACCTACCAAGCGCGTCCCCGGGTGGCGGATTGGGGATCGGCCAGGTCTCTCACGGAATCTGGCTAGTGGCGATTATAAGTAGGGTGAGAGAAGATAAAATTCTCAAAATCCTTTGGAAAGGTCGCTGCCGCGGACCACCACCAGTGCTCACATCTAGTGATACCTGGTACCTATCTTCTCCTTTCTTAAACTAGTCTTGGGAGACAAGCTTTAATGTTTTCTATCGGCCTCCCTTTGGCCAACTCTTGTTTTTCCAAGCCCCTACGCCATTTGGGTTTCCAAAGCTAGGGGCACTCATTTTCCCACTACTTCTTCCTCTTCTTCTACAACCCAATCCCAAGGTGGTGAGGACATCCGTGCCGAAGGGATGCGTGGCACATGGGAGATGTGTCTTTAACGAGCCTCCAGAATACCTGGCGCCCTTCTGAGTAAGTAGCCTTGTCCCGTAAGCGGCTCTGCTGGGATGGACCTCCTTTCCGCACCACTCGTGGGAATCATATGGATTCAGAAAATAAAAAACAATCCAACTCAGATGGAGGTGGAGGAAGGTCATAAAGACAAGCCTCACCTACGCCTGAGGTAAATCCCGCTGACTTGAACCTGCACTAATCCTGCAGCTCAAGGAACCCAGCAAAAGCGGAAAGCCCAACCTTGAGCGCAGGATGTCTGGTGCACAGCGCCGGAAACTTGCAATTGAGGCGGCCAAAGCTAGAGGTGAACTAGCGATGGGCATGTTCGGATGATTTTAATATTCGAATATTCGTATTCCGGAAGATTTTCATATTCGGAATATCATTCGACATATGAAACATTGACCGATCAACGTCAGTCGGTATTCGATATATTGCGCCGACCGCCAACCGTCGACTTACCCCGAAGTCGAAAGGTTTGCTTTCGAAATAACGAATTATTCCGGATAAATCAGATGTCGGAAGATGAAAAATGAATTATTTTGTTTTGGCTTTTAATTTCAGTCGACTATTATTGGGTTGATGTTGTGTTCGCATACGTATTCTTGTACGTTTTAAATTTGTTTTGCTGTTATTGGTGGTGCGGCGGAAGTTTTGTTTTCGTTTTAATTCGTAATTATTGATGTGGTGTATAGAATAGTATACAGTGGCCGCCAAAAAAGTCGACATTTTGTGGAAAATTTCTATTCTTGATAGGAATGAACCGCGAATTGAATGAACTATCATCCGATAAGTAGCGGTAATATACCCCAGCTGATTGGAATACGAATATTCGAATATCCGAAGGAAATATTCGAATCATTCGAAACATTTCTATATTCGAATATCGTTCGGAAGATCATTCGGAAGGTTCCATCACTAAGGTGAACCTATAAAACCCAGGAAGCCCAGGGCAAATAGGAAAACCAAAGCCAATCTGGAGGCTGAGAAACCTTCAGGCAGCAAAGCCGAGTCTGGGGAACCGAACCCAAGGCAAGGCAAACGGAAGTGCTCCGCAATCAGCACACCGTCACCCTGTGCGAGACAAACCAAGAAAGGCCGGTCTGAGCATGTACAGGTAAAACCCAGTACAACAACTGGGGCAACCTTCAAACAGGCTCTCACAGGCCACAAAATGGCAGTCTCGTTGGACTCGTTCCCGGAAGGAAAACTCACCGCGGAACAGTCCAAACAGATTCAGATGGCGATGACGGGGAGATCTTCAAGTCTCCAGGGGGGGAGGGGCCGCAGTTTGCGGGTAGCTACCCGCAGGCTGGGGTACTTTTCGTAACCTGCGTAAACGATCACGCCAGGGACTGGCTAATAGACAAAGTTCCAAAAATTCAACCCTGGGAGGGGGCGACCCTTAGAGTAGGATACGCTAAGGACGTTGTCAAAACTGCCAAGGTTGTGACATTTATACCCACGGAACTCCTTGATGACAAGGAGCCGGGTAAAATCCACCAGAATCTGGGGATCCAAAACAAGGATCTCAATACAGGTGACTGGAGGCTCATCAGCAGCCGTAGTGAGAAACAGGGCATCACCCTTGTACTTGCTATGGACGGACTCGCCCTGAAGGAATTGGCAAGAGGGGCTACCAAGCCTTTCTGGGCCTAAACCCAATCACCTTCAGAGTGACCAAAGCTCGCAAACAGGAGTCTGCAGGAACTGCGGGTGCTTCAAGCAAACCTGCAACATAACAGGGCAGCCACGGCTGTCCTATGCAGGCTCCTATCTCGTGGAGACGCGGACATAGCCCTCATACAAGAACCTTGGCTTTTTAAAGGAAAAGTTGGGGGCTTAGGCGAAGCCGGAGGTAAGTTAATATATGACTCCAACTCTGGAAATGTCAGATCCTGCATATTTATTAAGAAGGAATTACATGCCTTAAAGCTAACTGATTTCTGTTCTAGGGACCAGGCGGCGGTAAGGCTGAAATACATCATGGAAGGTGTATGGACTGAAGCTGTCCTCGCTTCAACCTACCTTCCATATGGGTGCAATCGATCCACCCCCATCTGAGGAACTCCGCCAGTTGGAGTAATTCTGTAGGCGCTCTAACCTACAGCTCATTATTGGGATGGATGCCAACGCACACCACACTGCTTGGGGGAAACAGTGATATCAACAGGAGAAGGGGAGTACCTTTTAGACTTTATTATTTCTGAAATTTAGAGGTATTAAATAGGGGAAATGAACCTACTTTTGTGACTAGTGCCCGTAAAGAGGTAATCGACGTTACTTTGGCATCTCCGCGTATACGATCCCAGGTAACTCGGTGGTATGTATCTGAGGAACCGTCACTGTCTGATCACAGGCACATCTTTCTGGCGATCTCTGCATTTCAGAGGCCAATGGGGGAGTACCGTGATCCGAGGAGCACGAACTGGGAGAAATACAAGGAAACTTTGACCATCAACTGCAGTAACGTCAAAACCAGCATTAGGAACACTACTGACATAGAGCTTGCTTCCTGTGAACTACTGGAGGCTATTACAAACTCTTATCAGAATAACTGTCCTCTAGTAAAGCAAACCGCCAGGAAAAAGTCTACCTGGTGGAATAACGAACTACTGGAGCCAAGGAAAAAACCCAGACTGTTCAACAGAGCGAAGAAAACGGGTGAGTGGGATGAACATCAATCTGCACTCACCGAATACAATAAACGGGTCCGTAAGGCCAAACTGATCATGGAGGAAATACTGCCAGGAGGTTGAAAACACCAGCACGGCAGCCAGACTCCAAAAAATCCTGTCAATCCTTGTTGGCACTCTAAAAACCAGATGGAACCTACTCTGAAACTGGAGGGAAACATTGGAGATTTTGCTCCAAACACATCTACCAGGATCAAGAAAACTCAACTTAATGAGACCTACCCAGACGTCAATGTTCCGAATATTGGCCCACAAGACGCGACTGGGAAGTAGCAAAGGAAGTCATAACCTACAAAAAAATCGAGTGGGCAATTGAATCATTTGAAGCTTACAAAGCACCTGGACCTGATGGTATAATCCCAGCACTACTACAGCAGGGAAAGCAAACCCTAGTTTCACTGCTTTGCAAACTCTTCCGTGTGCCTAGCTACGAGCTATTTGCCAAATGCATGGAAGCAGACTAAAATGGTCTTCATTCCAAAGCCGGGTAAGGACTGCTCCCAGGCAAAGGGACTTAGACCAATTACATTGTCGTTTTTTATGATAAAAACAAGGGAAAAAACTGATCGACAGGTATGTCAGGAAAAACTCTACAGAGAGGCCACTTCACAAAACCAACATGCCTATCAATCAGAAAAATCATGCGAATCTGCTCATCATCAACTGGTGACCAATTAGAACTCGCACTGAACAACAAGGAAATCGCACTTGCTGCATTTCTTGACATTGAGTGAGCTTTTGATCGAACCTCCTTCAACTCAATGGCCGCGGCTCTTGCCAGACATAATGTTAACGACACCATTTGTAGGTGGATAAACAACATGTTACTGGCAGACGAGCGCAAGCAACGTTATTCAGCGAAACAATGGAGGTGTCAGTGGTCAAAGGATGCCCACAGGGAGGGTTCTATCCCCACTACTGTGGGATATGGTTGTTGACGAACTCCTGGTGGAACTGAATAATAATGGCTTCTATACCCAGGGGTATGCGGATGACATCACTATACTTGTCGTGGGGAAGCATAACAAAACAACCTCGGAGCTTATGCAAAGGGCACTGAGAATTGTGGAGGGATGGTGCAACAAGGAAAACCTTACTGTTAATCCTGGCAAAACTGCGCTAATACCCTTCACTAGACGAAGGAAGCTGGATGATTTAATATCTCCCTCACTTCTTCGGTACCACCTCGGCTATGTCCAGGAGGTAAAGTATCTTGGATTAACTCTGGACTCTAAGCTAACCTGGAATCCACATATGCAGAATGTGATTAATAAGGGCAAAATGGCTCTAATGGCTACCAAAAGAGCTGTGGGGAAGAATTGGGGATTTCAGCCACGCATAGTGCACTGGTTGTACACTGCTGTGGTAAGACCCATGATAACCTACGGTTCAACTATCTGGTGGCCAAAAATAGAACAGAGAAAAGCAGAGCTGGAGTTATCCAAACTCCAGCTACTAGCATGTCTCTGTATAACTTGAGCTATAAGAAGCACTCCAACTGCAGCCATGGAAACCCTACTAAGCCTCTCCCCTCTTGGTATAATTATTAAGGCGGAGGCGAGGATTGGGGCATACAGGCTGAAATGCAACGGCAACTGGTGCTCTGGGCCTGCCCTAGGACACACCAGAATAACGAGCAGTATCACAAACCCAATATTTGAGATGAGCAGTGATACAATGCCAAAACGGATAAATACACACAGACCATACAAAACCCAGCTTACCTGGGGCGGTAGTGAGCGATCTCCTGGTCAGTCTCGGAATTTGGTTTGGTATACCGATGGATCCAAGACTGACAATGGAGCCGGCGCAGGAATACATGGTATGACCCCCAGGTTTAATGCTTATGCTTCCCTGGGGAAATATGCCACTATTTTTCAGGCGGAAATTGAACTTTGTCTGCGAGAGAACTTGAGGAGGAGATATAAGGGCAGGGACATTACTATCTTCTCTGATAGTCAAGCGGCCATAAAAGCTTAGGCATCTCAACAAGTCAACTCAAGGTTGGTTTGGAACTGTCTGCAATGCCTCCTACACCTGGCTAACCACAACAAAGTTACACTTTCCTGGGTGCCAGGGCACAGGGGAATACAGGGCAATGAAAATGCAGACTCCCTGGCCAGGCGAGGCTCCGCAGCAATGTTTGTGGGTCCTGAACCTGTTTTTGGAATACCAAAAGCCTCGGTTCGTGGCTACATGACTCGGTGGATTCAAACACAACATCAGTCATACTGGAACCACATTCCAAGGCAAAATAACAGTAAATCAATGTTGGACTCACCATCGAAAGCATTGACAAGTGAATTACTAAAACTAAATAATAATAATATAATTTTATTATAGTAATTGTAACAAGCGTATAACATCAGAATGTACTGTGTTCCAACTGAGTCACACACAAGTTCGCTTTGTGACTTATGTTGGACATCTTTGTCTTGTAAAATTATTGTGTATTTTTGTATGAAATATATTATTATTATTATTATTATTATTATTATTATTAATAGGAATCAGATTAGAATAGTGACAGGATTAATAACCGGACACTGCACCCTAAGAAAACATATGCACACTATGGGCATCTATAGAGAAGGACCCATTTGCAGACTATGTGACGAAGAGGAAGAGACAGCCTCTCACATCATATATGAGTGCCCTGCACTTACATACTGGAGAACAAATCAAAACCTCATGGTGGACACTAACCACCAGGAGGCTGGAGACCAGAAAAGAACAGTAAAAGGGCTACTACACCTGTCTAAGGTGTCAAACCTTTTTAACTGAAACAAATACACAAGAGATACAACAAGCCCCGTAGGCTGCAGTGTCGAGGCGGACAAAACCTCAACTTGTGTATTTAGTTTATCAATCAATCAATCAATCAATCGACCCATTAGTACATTTTCTAAGATTTTTGAAAAATGTCTGAAGGATCGTTTGGTGGAATTTTTTAACCAAAATGAAACTTTATCTAAACGTCAGTATGGCTTTAGGGACGGTCTTAGCACAACTGAGTCAGTTTATGAACTGTGTGAACAGGTCACAGATAATCTGGACAAGGGAAAGAAATGTCTTGCTGTCTTTCTGGATCTGGCGAAGGCATTTGACACGGTGCCCCATGATTTGCTTCTTCAGGTGTTGGAATCTTATGGAGTGAGGGGCACTGTGTTGGAAGTATTCGCAGTCTGTTAGGGTTGGACATACGGTGAGTGACCCACTTGAAATCAAGATTGGCATTCCACAGGGTACTGTTCTGGGGCCAATTCTTTTTCTTGCATACATTAACTCACTGACTAACTTCCCAATTCAGAACGGATCTGTGGTGTCTTACGCTGATGACACGTTTTGTGGGGATACATGGGACTCGGTAAAATACTATGCAAACAATGGCATAGGTAAAATTAAACACTGGTTGGACTCTTTTAAGTTATCTCTAAATGTCTCAAAAACAAACTACATTGCTTTTTCACTTACAATGGCAAACCGTCCACATTACGAAAATTTATACATTGACAGCCTTAATCCTCATTTAGCCCATGTTGAATGTACAAAATACTAGGAGTTGTAATTGACAAACACTTAAAATGGGATCACCATGTCCTTAGATTAACAAATAATATTAGAAAATTAATATATAAATTTTACACAATTAGAGAAATTTTAAATACTCAGCTTTTAATCATGGTATACAAGGGGATTGTGGAATCATTGCTCAGATATGGTTTGGTTGTATGGGGTGGTCTCTACCACAACACTTTATCCAGTTTAAACATAGCCCAAAATTATATACTAAAAATAATTTTCAGGAAAAGCAGACGCTTTTCTACGGCTTTGCTCTACTCAAAAGATGTTTTTGATGTGCGTTCACTGTACTGTTTGTCCACCTGTGTATATGTTCACAGATCCCTCAAATGTAAAAAATTTATAAGCCATCCATACCAAACTAGAATTAATATTAATGAACACACTAGAAACGCCAATTGCCTCAACAACAATGAAATTAAGGTCAACTTTTTATCTAGAAACCAAAATGTATAACTTCTACCGCCTTACATAAGACACTTAAAGATTCTGAAAAAAATTTGTGTAGCATGCAGAGAGTACATTTTTGAAAATTTAGAAACATTTAAGAACATTTTCATTAGTATGTAGGTATTTAATAGTATATTCATATGATTATTTATTTTGTTATCTTTTGTTTAATTGTTAGTTTTGCGAACGATTTACGTTCTATCTTGTTTAGAAAAGTTTATTATTTTTCTTTACATATATGTTTTGTGCATTATATTATAGACTGTTGATTGGTACTGTGCACATACAGGTATTTAGTTACCTAGGTGCATTATTACACTCTTGGAACCTATCTTTACATTTTTTGTTATGCATTTTTTTGTATTGAATTGTAACAAACAATATGTAATATATTATTATTATATTATATTATTATATAGTACCAGATCCAAATTAGAGGCAACCTTCACCCATCTGCCACCAAGATATTTTTTTTTATTAAATACAATATATAAAAAAATGCATTGCAAAGCAGTTGCCTAAAAAATGATGGTCAAAGTTATGATTAATAAAAAACCATTTTTTTAAAGTATTTAATACTTCCTTATTATGTCAGTTTTTATTTAATATAACAGTACTTAATCTTACCGCAGGTGTGCCACAGGGCTCTATACTGGGGCCACTATTATTTTTAATATCTATACATATAATTTGCTAACGTGGATATATTTATATGTAGGTAGGTATATAGATTTATTTGTCTGTCCACGTGATTCTGAAGTTACGGCTTGAGCTAAAATCATGAAATTTGACACAGTGGTAGTCTTTAGCAGTGGCTAGAACCTAACGAAGCCCATTTTTTGAATTTCGCTCCCGGGACAAAAATAGGAGCAAAAAAGTGTTTTTTTTACCGTTAGCCGTACGGAAGGCGTCTTACGGAGACAGAGGCTACTTAATACTGTCTCTCGCCTGGCGGAGACAGGCTTTTCATCTAGGGTGTCAATGATCTGCATACATCTATTAAGTATGGCCGATGCACGTCCTTTGCTGATGACAAAACCATCGGCGGGCATATTGTGGCATAACAAGAATTTCACTATTCTAAATGAGATTATGAGTGCCGACTTAGTTAACATTAAAAAATTGTATGATTCGAATTTGCTTTCTTTTAATATCTCCAAGACTAACATTCTGAACTTCAAATGTAATTCAGATGAACTCTCCATGAAGGGAAAGGTCATTTATAACCTAGATGAGAACAGATTTTTGGGGTTGTATGTAAATAATAAGTTAAAGTTTAACACCCACATTAATAATTTATGAACAAGATTGTCTTCGGGCTGTTTTGCAATAAGAACTGTCAGGAGGATGCTGGCTGCTACAGTGGCCAGAAATGCTCATTTTGCTGATATTGACGCTCATTTCAGATATGGCATTTCTTTTTGGGGTTCATGTCTTTATTTTGCAGAAACGCGCAATTAGGTATTTAAATAATCTTAAATCCCAAGACTCGTGCAAACCTTTTTTTAAGTCTGAAGGAATTCTTACTGTGGCAAGCTTGTTTATTTTAGAGTCTGTTTGTCTAATGCACAAGAAATATTCGGTACAGATTAATGCCACATCATTGATCAAAACTCGCAGTAAATTTAATATTAATTTGCCAATTCCTTACACAAACAACTTAAACAGAAAAATCCATATTTTATGATAGCAAGAAGATAAAACTGTACAAAGTTTTTAGAAAAAGGGTGAAAGCTTTTTTGATCCCTCAAGCCTTTTACACTATCAAGGAGTACGGGCACAGAAGTGTGTTTGAATTTTGACTGTTTTGTTTAAATTTTTGTTTTTTTTTATACTAGGTTATATTTAAGGTTTACCATTTTGTTTGTTATCTTGTATTTTAGAAAATTTGTTTGTTTTTTTATTATTTTTTATATCACTCCTATATTACCAATGTTTATTTTTACATTTTTTTTCTAGCTGTGTTAACAAGATTTTTTTTTCTTAACAATAAAGTATTTTTTTATATATCCCCAAATTTTATTCTTCAATTTCATAAAGAAACGCTTTAATAGTTTCTTTAATTTTAAATTTCAAAAATTTCCAAAGGCTTTATTTATAAACTTGGAGAAAAAAGTAGTAGTATATTAGTACTGTCGGTAGAATAAAAAAATGAAAATTGACATTATACCAGGAGCATAAAAAAAACTCAAAATTTTTTTTTTTGATTAATCATAGCCTTGACCATAATTTTTTAGGCAACCTATGCGCAATTCATTTGTTTACATACATACCATATTTGATAAAAAATAACTTTCATTTGGTTGGCAGATGGCTGAAGGTCGTCACTAATTTCGATCTTAGACTATTACTGTTAATAGTTTGTAAAAAATAAGTAAGGTACCAAAATTGTGCATTTGTTATATTAGCCTAAGGTATGTAGGTACCTAATTGTTATTTTTTTATCCAATATTGAGTTAGACAGGGATGGAGCGATTTCTTTTTTTTAAATCTTAAGGGCATCCTACGAAGGCTTGAGAAGTACTAGGTTCCGTGGGTGCCGGGTTCTTTAATAGGTAACCCATTTATTTGAATAATAATCGTATAGGGTGACTTAACTAAGGGAAGACTTTAAAGTGCGCAAAGGCAATTTTTTTAAAATGCGAAAAACAAGCTAAATATTTAAAAAAATAAAGATGATAGTTAAAACTGAGAACAATTTAGGAAAAAATTAAAAACAATTTTTTATATTTAAGAAAAAAAGATTATTTTTGTTCTAAACATAAAATTATTGACCATTGTCTTTTTGTTTTATAATATCAAAATAAAGTGCTGAAAACTTAAAAGCCCAATTCAATCAATATAACTCTGCTAAAAAAACAATAAATTATAATTTCGACGAAAGGTATTTTTTTCCAATCTAGCAACCTTTTTAAAAATGACCATGTAGATTATACTTATACTACTAATTAAATAATTCTCGTCTCTTATAAGCATATTTAATAGAGTATTTGTATATTGCAAAACTGATAGGATCAAATTATTTTATTTAAATTTTTAACAAATACTTTATTTATGTATAATTACCTCACATTTGAATGCCTTGTCGCCACTATGTACGACTAAATGTCTTTTTCTGCTAGCTGCACAAGTAAATCTTTTACTGCACAAGTCACAGCTAAATCGCTTTATTCCCTGATCCTTTTCCTTATGTCTCTTAATATGATCTTTTAAAACTCTACTACTGTATAGTTTATTACATATTCGACATTCGACTTTCTAAAACAAATTTTTTTTTATCATATGATAGTCGACGGTTGCTTGTATAACGCCTATTAATATACAGGGTAAGTTAGATCTTATCTTTAAAAAATTAAGGGATGTAAAGATCAACGATCGCTGCACTGGATTTCCCCATCACACAAAATTTGTATGTGCTGTGAATTTTCCACCTAACTTTTTTAGTTTTTTTTTTTGTTTTAGAGTTATTTGTTGGGTTTATTTAGTTTTAAATCTCACCAAAAACACTTACGTAAAATAAGGCCAGGTTCCTATCCAAACATCTTGGCCTCTTAACAAGGGCGGATCTACCTAAGGGCTCTAGCCCAGGGCCCCTTGGATGCAAAGGACCCTTAGCCCCCTTAAAAACAATAGATTATACTTGTTTTAAGTAAAAAGAAATATGTGAAATTAAAAAAAAACAATCATAAGGCAACCCAGATCGATCAACCTGTGTGCGCGAAACAGGGAATTCCCCTGTCGCTTGTCTTTGGTCGGTGTATTTTTTAGCGTGCGTTTACTACGGTTTTTTTTTGCAGCAACCCAACGCAATTTTGTTCTTGTCGTCAAAGTGCAAAAACAAATCAAACAATCATAACCATATTTTACAATGTCTGCTAGAAAATATAAAAGTGGGACTGAAAAACGATTACAGTTACACCGAGAAAAACCAAAAAGAATAAATAATGCGCAAAGGAAGAAATCTTATCCGAAGAGAATCTATCTGCAGAGAGTTGAAAATCGCAACTCCAGAAAAAAAATACTTGTGATAAAAATAAGCAAGATCTTGACTATCGGCAACTTCTGATCCCCCTCAGAAGGATATTAGCGTTCAGCAAGAGGACGGTAATATTGAGACCGGAAAAAAAATAGAAAATATTAAGTTTGAGTATGTGAAATATGTTGACGTGGGCTTGTGGCCAGTATTTTTTTTTCTTGAAGCTGTAAAGCGGAGCGCTTTTTCTCTAGGACAACAATAACAAACGATCGACTAAATCGTTAGTCAATTCTTACCATAAAGTTGATTTATAATAATGTCGTAGAATCGCTTTTTGTACTGTACATAAACACGAACTCTTATTAATTTTTTGTCCTATACCGTATACCTACATCACTATAGAAAACAGTTTCCTGAAGTATTTTTTTTTCGCTGAACACCAATCTGAAGTCAAAATTGGGGGTCAAAAAGCAAATAATCGAGAAAAGACGTAATTTCAGATATTAACGATTTAAAAAAAAATAAAACGTCAATATCTTAAAAACTATAAAAGATATACAAAACTTTATATGACATAAACAATGTATTAAAAAAAAACCTTTAATTTAGGTTATATTACCTTTTTGTCTAAATGCAATATTTTTCGAGTTATAATAAAAAAAAAACGGATTTTCAGGATTTTTTCAAGGTATACTGGAAAAAAATTTGAAAATTATATTTTTATTTTTAGATTTTTTTCTGCAAATGTTAAGTGGTTTGGGAGTCAAATAAATAAAATATGTAAATGATATTTACTATAAAAAAACAATAAAAATCACAATAAGAAAAATTGTTTTTTCTCATTTTGAACGGAATTTTTTTGTCAAAATAACATTTTCGTTTCATTTAATTATTATTTATCTTATCAAAAATGTTTATATAACTTTTTTATAGACAATTTGAAAAGCTCTCTTTTTTGTTTTATAAATTGTTTTGTATCTCTTATAGTTTATATAGTAGTAGTCCAATCATTCCGTGGTAGCAGGTTTCTGCCGGTCAATGTACCTGTCGGTTTTTTGGGGTTTTCTCGATTTTTTGCTGTTTGACCCTCAATTTTAAATTCAGATTCGTATTCAGCGGAAAAAATTACGCCAGAAAATCTTGGTCCGACACCCAGCACACACCACTTTTTGTGGACCTGTGTAATTAAATAGGTCCCCGAGTAGGATTAGCCCAGGGCACCACAAATTCCCGATCCACCCCTGCCTCTTAAAATACTGAGGTCTAAAATTAAAAGAAGTTCTGTCCACAATTTTGTTCCACTTTTTTGACTTGATAAGTTTTTTACTGATCCGTCTGTTTTCATAAATGTTCTTTGTTTATAAAGATAATTTTTTATTAATTGACAGATCAGTAAAAAACTTGCCAAGTCAAAAAAGTACAGTACTTTAAGAGACCGAGATTTTTGGATAGAAACTTGGCCTTATTTTACATAAGTGTTTTTTGTAATATTCTTTAAATATACTGAATGTTTGTCAGCCTGTAATTCTAACAATATAGAGTTCTTCACAACTTGGATGTTTGGATAAAAATTATTGTAAAATTAAACAATGTTAAGTAGCTACAAACCTCCCCCTAAATACATCACTACCACTACATATACTGGAGTTTACCCTCCTAGGTGCTAATAATAACATATTTTTTAACTTTGCATTTTAATTAACCAAAACCTAATTAATTTACCTGATCATGAACATCACGCTTATGTCTAAACAAGGCACTGCTGCTGGTAAATGCATGGCTGCACATTTCACACAAAAATGGTCTTTCACCAGTATGTTTTTGCCTGATATGTATTTGTAGCTGATCTGAATTATTAAAGCCATTTTGGCAAAATTCGCATTTAATTTTTTTGAGTCCTGTGTGCATTTTTTTATGCATATAAAAATAGCTTGAGGAGCTAAAATAATAAATTAAATAATTAGTTTCTGAAAAGTACAAAAAAATATATTTTGTTTTATAACAATCTCCCAAATTCATATGTAAAAAAACTGCAAATTGTAACTTCTATTGTACTTTTAGAGATTAACATTATAAAAATTCAAGTATTTTTTTAATCAATAACACAGGCACACAAAAAAAATAAATGGTATGTGCTGGGTGTCGGATTAGGATTTTCTGGCGTATTTTTTGCCGCTAAACACGAATCTGAAGTCAAAATTGGGGACCAAACAGCAAAAAATCGAGAAAATGGCGTAATTTCTGATATTAACGATTTTTTTTTTAAATCTAGAAAGTCAATATCTTAAAAACTATTAAAGATACACAAAACTTTATATGACATAAACTATGTATTTTTACAAGACCTTTAATTTAGGTTAAATAACCTTTTTATCTAAATGCGATATTTTTCGAGTTGTAATCAAAAAACAGAATTTTTTTAGGATTTTTCAAGGTATACCTCTGGAAAAATATTTAAAACATTTTTTTTATTTTGGAATTTTTTTCTGCAAATTTTGAGTGATTTGGGATTCTAATAAATAAAATAAATAATTTATCAAACAAAAACACAAATCACAATAATAAAAAATTTCATATGGGGACTGAAATTTTTTGTCGAAATTACATTTTGGTTTATATCTCCTTTATTATTTATCTTATTAAAAATGTTTATATAACTTTTTATATAAACAATTTAAAAAGCTCTCTTTTTCGTTCTGTAAAAGGTTTTGTATCTCTTATAGTAGTAGTCCAAACATTCCGTGGTAGGTGGTTTTTGCCAGTAAATGTATCGTGTCGGTTTTTTGGGTTTGACCCCCAATTTTGATTCGTAATCAGCGAAAAAAATACGCCAGAAAATCCTAGTCCGACACCCAGCACACACCACTTATTTTTTTGTGGGCCTGTGTAATTTTTAAGGTATTAAAGGAACTAGGTCCAGAAATATTTTTATAAATATTTATTATCTAGAAAGCATTAAAAAAATTGACAACATCAAATTTATTTTTAAAATGGCACACTTCCTTTGATTTAATGATAACAATCAAAGACAAAGTATTAAAATGCGAATAAGTTCTTATTACTAATTATATTTCCCGCCTCTTCCTTCAAGATCACTATGTAGTTCACTCTTTCGCCGCCAGGTGGAGCCACGCATTCTAAAGTCAGACAAAAACACCTCTCGCCGCTGTACCATTCCCGTGCGCAACCCTGGATACTTATTATTCTTTTGCGTGCGTGGAACCACGTCGCTCCGGTCGGTTTCGTATATCACATGTCAGAATGAGTAAACGGGCGCAAAAGTCTCGAAAACGGGTCTTCTGGGTGAAGATGATTCGGATTCTACTTCATAGACGAGAATCGGTGGTAACGAGTCAGTTAAAAAAGCTATCGAAGGAGGTGACGCGACTTTAAAAGGAGAGGAAACGAAAAAAAAATACGTAAGCCTTCTCCAGTGAGTTGTGGTTAGTTTGG
>JAHBCN010020764.1:0-14860 GCA_019359885.1 Listronotus oregonensis
GGGGGTTTTGGGGCATTTGAACTTTTCTCTAGAAGGTATCGAAAACACGCAAGCAATGTTAGGTATTAAGGTGGAATATAATATGAGCTTTTCAGGCCCGGTGACAACTAGCTATGTGTTTGGTGTGTAAAATTGGCTTTTTTACTAAGGTAAAATTTTTGCTTTGTGTTGGAAGCATTGTAACCCTATTTTTAAAACGATGTGTGAGTAACTGTTATACAATTATTAAATGCAGTTGACACAATAACAAGTAAGATAAACGTAATGTAGTACAGAATGTATTTGGGGTGCAAAATATATAGTTTTTTAAGAAACACTTGTGTATAGTAAACTTACATAAGAAGGTAAATTTAAAAAAAAATGACTATTAAAAAAAATAACTTCAAAATATTTACTTATACATACACAAGGATCTACATTTTTTTTTTAAACTCATTCAAAATAAATATAAAATACCCGAAATAAAACCTAGTGAAGAACTTATTCATCAACTTTTATTTGGTAGGTTTTTTTTAAGGTTCTGGCATCGATGTAAAAAAATTGTAGGGCCCTAATTTGCTTCGTACCTACCCTAGATTTTGTTTTTGTTAAATAATTTGGTGTATGTATATAAATATTACCTACTTTTCAATTTAAAGTTCTTATTTTAAGGTTTAAGTAAGCACTAAAATATGTCTTTTGTAATGAGTAGTAATAGTTTAGTTGTAAATATTTAGTTTTAGATTTTGCTAACAATTTTTTTAAAATATTAAAATTTAACTAAGGTTTTAATTGGTTTCCCCTTTGATGTTTTCTTTGGGACTCCATAGCTTCACATTACATCACGTTCCCCTTAGGAAATAAAATTTTAAAAATCCCACCATGGTTAAAAAAGAAGTTGTAAAAAGTCTTTTTGATAGAATTATAATAATTTGTTCTGATCAAAACAAAGAAAACAAAAAAGAATTTTTTAAAAATATTTTAGTTTAAAATAATTATCCTCTTGATTTTATAAACAAATGCTTTTTTAATTTTAAACAACCAAATTTAAGACAAAATCAAAATGGACTCATTACAAATTCATTTTACCATATATTCTTTGTTTATCAAATAAAATTTAACGAATAGGTAATAAGTTTAATATTCGTACTATCTTTAAAACACAAAACACTATTAGATCTCAAGTAACAAAAATAAAACCATAAAAATATAAACAAAAACACTAAAAATGTTATTTAAAAGATTCCTAGTAAATGTATAAAATTTTTATTCGTGAAACATAAAGAACATTAGCCAAACTCATAAAAAAACATAGAACACACATTAAAAACACAGAATTATACAAATCAAAAACCTGTCAACACGTATTTGATAACAACCACATTATAAACTGGAATGCTTCTAGCATTTTAGCAAAGGTTGTTCAAAAAAACGTAAAATAAAGAAAAATTTATTTATTTTATTAAATAAAGATGTAGCAATAATATCAGTTAATTTAAATAATACATGGTTACCTATGTTTGATGCTGCAATAAATTTAGGTTAACTTAAAATCAATTAACACATCATATTACCTTTTTTCTCTTTTTAAATATTATAAATATACCGGTTAAATAAACTAATATCATCTATGATAAAGCGTCATAAAAATTATAAAGCTTTCAGTATTTCCTAAGTTTTTAAAGCAAAATTTCTGAAAATTTAGTTTAATTTTTTATTTTAATTTTATCCTGACAACGGTGGCCAACTTGCACCCGAAACGTAGATTAGTATTTTTGATTTTTTTTGGGGGAATTTTCTTCTGTTTTGTTGCAGGCTATCTGCAAGTTCATATGGGTCAATGGGGCTGAACAGGCTCAGCCCGCTATACCCCGGAACTTGGACCGAAGTGGTCCAATTTTCTAGAAAATTTTAAGGCGAGCACTTCTAAAGAAAGCATACCAAAATTTAAAAATGTATTGCGTGGTCAAGATTTTTTATTTTTCACTCTTTGTTAGTTGAGCTTGTTATTAAGTTTATTATTAAATTTAACAACCAGTTTGTCTCTTGGCTGATAATATTCAAATCTTTATATTATGGTACTGCTATCTTTTTTTGCTACTTACTGCTAAGTTTTTTAGGATTGCTTAGATTTGGTATTGTTGAAATATTTTTCCTTGCACAATTAATATTTTTTAAAGTATTATCTTTGTTGTTCGTAAAATATGTTTACATATATGTTATACTTTTATAAGAATAATTAACACGAAGCGCGTCGGGCCGGCGTTGCAAAATATATTGTTAAAAAATATTTTTGAAATTGTTTAATGGCAAGGGGGGTATTATTAAAAAGGAAATTTAAAGAAATATTCAAATACCAAAAACTCAAAGATGACCGCCAAATAAAAACTCTGGATAGTAAATGAAGAACAAAAGACGATGGGAGAAAAAAATTGATGGCAAAATGTTTGTCACCTAAAAGTATTCTGATAATGTCATAGTTTAAAATATGGAAAAATTAAAACAAATAAATCACAAGTAAAAATTAAAATCGTCGATTTTCGCTTTTTGCTAATATTCTAAAAACTAAGTTTTTAAGAAAAAACAGTTAAAATTACATAGTATTAAATCGTCTAAATCATTTCGCAGTATATATTGTATAGTAAATGAGATAACAGTTGATGTACGTCAAATTTGGGACACTGCAGACCAATTTTACTGAAAAACTCGTTATGATTTTTTTTTCTAATGCAATCCATGCTGTTTAAAACTAAAGTGGCGTTAGCAGGGTCACAATTTAAAAATTAATAAATACATCAAAATCGATAACTATTAGAAATAAAACGTTTTACCTAACAATGAAATTATTAGAACGCAAATGGGAAAGGCTACTCTTACCTTTTAGTTTTTATAAAAAGTTTACATTTTTATTTAAAGCAATAGCTATAACAAGTGCTTTTAGGTATAAAAAGGTTTTTAATAAATTAAAAGTGAAAATCAACGTACAAAACGTGTACTGTATTTTAAAGGTAAATTTGAAAAAAGAAAGTATATGTAGATGTGCCTATTTAAGTATATGACTAAATTATACCCAAAAACTTGGGAAGGAATAAAACAAACTAACAAAAATTGCTTCTTACGTCAAAATGTTCTGTTTTTTTTTCTTTATGGTATTCTCATAATTGTTTTACTATAATTATTCTAAAATACTTTTTTTGTAATTGGATTAGATGTTTATCCTTAACTGACACGTATTCATTAAAACTGATTCGATTTAAAAAAAATGTTTGAACTAATTTTTATTTTGATTTAAAATACCCTCTAAGTGGAATCTTAGTTTGCATGTTAATAGAGAAACTTATTATAAAATAGAAAGATATAAAATCTAAACCTTGGCATATCATGAGATAAAATACTTTAAACGAAAGTATTTTTAAACAATGTTATGTAAGCCTAATTTGTATTTTAAAATATTTTACTTTTATAATATAATCTATTAATAACACACATATTTTAAATTGTAATAAAAAAAATAAAAATACCTATATACATTATTTATATTTATTAAAAACCCTTTTGCATTTTTAAGTAAACCAATTAAATAACTCCTTAGCTAAATAGGCTTAGAAAATGCTTAAGAAGCTTTTAACCCTATAATAGAAATTCTCCGGTCTAATTAGGCTCTGTTAAGCTATGGGTGAGAAAAAAACTAGAAAATCGTCTTAACACAATTACGTTAGAATAAGGTAAAATGAGTAAAATTAAAAATTTAATAATGAATTACAATTTTTAATTGGAATATGTTTTAAACAATAATGTACTTCTTACCAGCAAATGGGTTTGCTTTATTCTTATGAGCACACTGGATTCGTACAAAACTCCGGTAAAAGGTATTAGTCTTGTATTTGCCTTTATATTTTACAACTGTCTGCCAAAAAAAATGTTGATGATATTAGAACCTCAATACCCTATAAAATTAATCATTCTAAAGCACAGCTCTCACCACTTTATTTGACAAATTTCCTAAGAGATAACATAATATTTCTCAACTAGATGTTCACTCTTCACAATGGATCAAACATTACTTATGTTAGCTTACTTTTTAATCAACAGATCTTTATGGTCCAAGAGAAACCTTTTAGGGGAAATTAAATCCCAAAATATATCTGCTTTTATAAGTAAAGATAAGTTTCTTGTAATTTTTAATATAAATAAAATTGCCTTTTAATAATTAAAACTTTCTTTCCTTTTTTATCTTAATTGACCGTCCCAACCGAAAATTTAAAAAAAAATTTTTTTTGATTTTATATGTTTTACTTCCATAATATAAAATTAGACAATAAAGCATTATCTAGCAAATTTTCCGTATTTTTAATCAATACTATTTTACAATAATTCGATCCATAGTTTTTAATGATACTAATACTATGTAAGCACTAGAGCTAAGATTTTAAACTTAATTTTATTTTAACGTTTTTCTTTAGACAATTCTAAAATTGTGTAACAATACAAATATATTTTAGTATAAAATAAAGACAAAAAAGCTTAAAAATCTAATAAAACGAGAGATTGTACTTTTATTTTATTTAATTCCGTTCTCTTACGGTCTTAGAATCTAACTTACTACTAATTAAATAAATTATTTAGGAAAAACCATTTGCCTATTATAACCTTCATATATTATTCTATTATAACATATATTACCTTACATACATATATTATCTATTATAACATTCTTTAAAATCATTTTCAGTAAATACGAAATAAAAACACAAATACTTTGGTATAATGTCAAACATATAAAAACATGATAATTTTATAAAATTGTAAACTATCAACCGTTAATTTTCAAACAGCTAACCTTATTGTGGCCTCAAAAAAACAGTGACATAACTAAGGAAAATTTGTTTTAAGAGATTTTCAATATTTATTAAATATTTTCTTTAAATGAGATAAGGAATTGTTAACCCTAATATTAGCGTAGGTAGGTAGGTTTAAAGTGAGTAGGTATAACACCCTTCCACCGCGACCGATCGGTCTATTGTGGCTCACACCTTTTTATATTTCTCCCACCAGGTCCAGACTCCTAATAAATCTGATGATCCTGTTGGGAGAGAGATCTTTCACCTCCCCCGGCGACAAGGTGTCATTGCTGGGCACGAGCACAGTATGTGTTCTGCCGATTCATCCCCCTCCATGCACATGCGGCATTTGGGTCTTCCGCTAGGGCCCATCTTGTGCATTTGGGGTTTTTAAACTGCAGTGTCCCGTGTACAGTCCACTAGAGTTTTAAGGTGTGCCGATTGCTCCGTAGTTTGACAGTACATTGCTGGTTCGGTGGGCTTATGAAGGCCTTCGAGTGTCTGAGACCTGTCCAGTCCATGCCAGTACCGAAGATTTTCTCTTTGTGTCCAAGCTGATATGAACTGCTTGGCCGTTCCATAAGATATACCAATCAATTTGAACTTACACAAAAATTGTCACAAAAACCAAAATGTCACTGTTTTTATAAAAATCCTTATATGAAAACCACCAAATTTTGGTTCGAGTAGTCAAATTTAGTAAGGTGATAACAATAAAATACTTGATAATTTATTTTTTATACTTGATCCACAGACCTACTTGACTATCCTGGAACACGCTCTATATTAATGCAGGATTTAAGTTGTTTCTAATTTAAAAATAATTTATCGTTAATTTATATTTTTGCACAAAAAAATCGTACATCGGGTAATGGTCACGCAATCATTACTTAGAATATGTAGATCTTCTGTACACTTAGTACATCACAGCCTTTTAAATATCTTTATAATAGTTTTTCTTATAAATACCTTTTTTGTACTTAATTCCAATAGAAATATACAAGCCGCCTGCTTAAAGATGCAGCATATATTATCCCGAACTGTGCTAGCAGTTACAGAGCAGCAATGCCAAGACAAAAAAAATACATAATATTTAGGATACAGAGTTTTTTTCCAATAGTTTTTAAGCGCAATAAAAGTAAATAAAATATCCTGATATTGAACGATTTTTAATTGTTAATACCTCTTACTCAAAATTACTTAGCGTTTCTTTTCCACTTACCAAAGTTAAATGAAGTTGCTTTAAGCTAAATAGTTTTAAAAACTTAAGCCTTATAACGGTATACGAAAATTCTCAAAGGATCTAAACTAATTAGCTCTTTTAATCTTGAGGTGAGAAAAGACTGAATGTCGCCTTAGTGAAATTTCTTTAAAGAACGACTAATTTAAAAGGAAATAAAAATAAATTAAGCAAAATTTCTTAGTAAATAAAATTAGAGACTACGATTTACCTAGTTGCTTAAAAATATTAAGACGGTTCTAAGCTCATCCTTAAGATAAAGGGATGGCATTTTGCAAATAACTTTGATCTCACAGTGTGACAAAGAGAATACAACAAATTAATGGATTAAGTTCAACGACAAAGACCCACCTTTCAGTTATTTATTAAGTATTTTTGTTTCAAATAATTTTAATAAAAAGGGATATTATAACTTGTATTTTAGTCAACAAAATAATATTGCCCACGAATGATGTGTTGTTCTGTAAATAATAATTTACAAAGCAACCTGAAAGATAAGAAAATCCAATAGAAAAAAAAAACAAAAAACGAAGTTGACATTCCATAAACTACTAAAAGTTTTGGATTTATTGCAGTTTTAGATTAATTTTCAATTAGTTTTTGGTTATAGTTTAGATAAAATATTAATACAGGGTTAATAGGTTTTAAATATTTTCTTAAATTTTGGTGACGTAGTAAATACAGAAAGGGATATATTTTACGTCATTTTTGTCATTTTTTTCTTTCTCTCATTAAAGGAGTGAGGGTCACTTTAAAATTTTAAATGAAATGATGTGATTTTTGATTTAAAATACAAACTTACGTAAATAACTAGGTGTGTGTCCAAAAAAATTAAATTGCACTACTGGTTACGAAATTATGACTAAAGATAGTTTAGTTGAATATAAAAATAAACCAAAGATTTTAACTATATCAAGACGCGTTTCCGTAATGTCTATTTAAGAAAGTCGAGAATATTCACACATGTTTAATGTAAAATTTGACATGTTGTTAATTTTAAGGTAGTACAGAAAGAATTAAGGAAAGGCTATATAGTCTAAGAGCTGGCTACGTAGGTTCTCGGGTCACTCGGTACAAGCTATATTTTATTATATACAGGCTGCGTTGTTACCGACAAAGCGATGTGCAAATCGTCAGAAGTCTCCCTGGATGCAATAAATAAGGGTAGGGGGTTAAAAATGTAATTTTTCATTAAAATTTTTTGACTAGTTACAAAGCTGAAAATTTGTACCAGTATAGAAGATGATATTAGAAAATAGGAAAAAAATTGCCAGAAGTCTAGATGAAAGATAAAAGGTCGACAGAAGTCGCCAAAGATGCAAAAATTCCTTCAAACATTTTGTCACTCGGTACACTTCTGACATTTTACATACTTAATCTTTACTTCAATTTTAAATTACCTGCAAATCGTCAGAAGGCTAGATGAAAGAATAACGGAGATATTATCAAAAATATGAGTGTCGGGGCTCCACTCGCACTATAATTTTATCTCGTATTTTATAATTTTACCCCTAAATTTTTACTTCGACAATTTGTCAACATAATTTATAGTGTTAGAAAATACTATTGTTTAAATGTCAGAACTAAATTAGGAAGAATTTAATTATTAATAAATTCATAATTGGAAAAATAAAAAAAATATTAATAAAAATATGTTCATACATAAATACGAAAAAAAAAATTTTTATACGTTTTTTTTTTCTTAATATAATATATATATATATATATATATATATATATATATATATATATATATATATATATATATATATATATATATATATATATATATATATATATATATATATATATATATATATATATATATATATATAAAATTTAATTTTATATATATATATATATATATATATATATATATATATATATATATATATATATATATATATAATAAATCGCAAATTTTTTTTTAAATTTAAACCCATATTTTGCGTAAATACTTTTTTTTTAAAATTAATAAATTAGTTTGTTTCATAACCATCCATGTCATCTTCTTCAAAGTCATCATCACTGATGGGGTTTCCCTCATCGTCAGCTGAAAAACCCTAAATTTTTGTCGGGGTTTGAAATTTTTCCGTATAAACAAAAATTTTCCCTTTAGACTGTACGCTATCAGTGAGAATATCTTTCACTGTTGGTGGCAATTGGGTCCCCCAAACCATTTAAATTTATATTTCGACCCCTTCAAAATTCCCCCGCAATTTTCAAATTATTAATTCGTATGGATCAAATAGAGTTGAGTTCGTCCATGTGTTGGAAATGGGTCCCCCTTTTCCCTATGTTGCCCCAAAAATTAAAAAAAAGCAAGGGGGAAGCAAGATGCATCAAAATTTTTAAAGGTTTTTTTTTAAAAAAAGGGTCGTTAATATTTTTTATAGTATAATTCCGGTAAAAAAAATTCATACCGTAGTTTATTTACTTTCCCCAAAGTTTTTAAAGCCGAAAAGTCCCTTCAAATGATTCAATGACGGAAAACGTGTTTTCTTTGTCTACAGCTGTATTCCCCTCGAAAACCCTTTTTTTATATTTTTTAGATTTCATAAGTATTTTATAAGGACGCTGTTTCCCTTTTCTAAAAAATGCGGGATTATTATCGCATCCTGTTAGCGCGTGAAATCCTGGCAGTGCTCTGCACAAGTCTGCTCCAAGGGATTCGTGTAGCGCATTAATATCAATGACATAATGCAATTTACATTACCATCTGTGTTTACTTCATATGAATAACATTGTATATAATTAAGGGCAACAGTTTTGTTTTTAATAAAGGAAGCCACTTCTTGACTTTGCTAGTGTATAATTAAAAAATCGACCAAAGCTTCTTTAAACTTGTCATTTCGGAGTTCTTTTGAAAAGTCAGGACCAGAAATTACATATTCGTAGTAAGCTTCGAAACCTCCTCGCTACGATCGCTCATAATCTTTGATCGAAGGCCGACAATAACGATCAAAAATAATGTGGATATTTGAAGCATGATAATTGCAAAGGATTTGTAATTTTTTTTGAGATATTCCCGAAAGATTTTGGTAAATCTTTAATAGAATGAATTAAAAAGAAGCCGTTAACAATTGTGACATCGATTGCGGGAGGTAACGAGCTGTCATTTCGGAAAAAATTTTAAATTTAAAGGGGCCTTTTTTCGGTTTTACAAATAGTGCCATCTAAATGACACAATGATGTGGGTATTGGAGTCATGGGATACGAGAGCATTTTCTCAATATCTGCTGCCTCCTTCACAGAAGTACTTTATTATTGACGGTCATTTTCGAATTATGAATTTATTAATAATTAGCAATGTCTTCCTAATTTAGTTCTGACACTTGAGCAATAGTATTTTCTAACACTAAAAAATTTGTTGAAAAAATTTCCAGAAGTAAATTTTAAGATAAAAATATAAAATCGAGATATAATGATGGGAAATGGAGCCCCGACACTCATTTTTTTTTATAATATCTCCGTTATTCTTTCATCTACCCTTTCCCCAACATTTGCAGGAAATTTTAAAAATTTAAAATAAAGATTAAGTATGTAAAATGTAAAAATGTACCGAGTGAAAATTTTTTTTAAAATTTTTTTCATCTTTGGCGACTTCTGACGACCTTTTTTTCTTTCACCTGACTTCTGGCAATTTTTCCTATTTTCTAATATCATCTTCTATACTGGAAAAAATTTTTGCTTTGTACCTAGTCCAAAAATTTTTAAGAAAAATTACGTTTTTTTAAACCCCCACCCTTACTTTATTGCATCCAGGGAGACTTCTGACGATTTGCACATCGCTTTGTATATAACAACGCAGCCTGTATATAATAAAATATAGCTTGTTCCGAGTGACCCGAGAACCTACGTAGCCAGCTCTCCGACTAATACTAGTGTGAACAAAAAGGTTTTAAAAGATTAGAAACCGGAAGTCGGATGACTGGCAGTTTAAAAGCCAAACCACGAGATTAGACCAGAAACCAAATAAATAAAAATATTGCATCTAAATAAAATACATATTGTACTTCTTTTATTAGTTCTTTTATTTAATTTTGTGTTTTTTGTTATATTTCTAGTTATATTTGTCTCCTTATTAAGATGACAATTTTTTGTCAATTGAAGCACATATTTTTGGCATGTGGATATAAAGATCTAATTTCGTATTGATGGTCACCTTACCTTTTTATCACTGTTTAATTATTTAAATAACTAGTAACATTTTTAACTAAAAAAATTAATGGATTTATATTAATATAAATTTAAAAAAATAATGATGGTTAGAGCTGGCTTGTAAAGAATTGCTGGATTAAAATTAATTTTAACCCTTGAAAAATCTATATATTAAGAACCAACTCCAAGTCGTAGTTTTGTGTATGGCAAAATGCCAGTAATGGTTCGAGATTACACTTTGGCTAAATGAGTATGACTAATTTTTGAAATACTGCAGTTGTAAGCTAAAAATATACTTATGGGGTAAATTAAAAAAAAAAACAAAAATAAATTGATATTTCTTTAATAATAAAGAAAATTAAGAACATAACCAGAAAATTTCTTAATAATTGCAAGTGTCATTACGCAGCTCATCTAGAAAAAAAAAACAAAGTAACACAAACAGATTTTCACTTAATATTATATTATTTATAAAAAATAAATTAATCTTCATACAGGAACACCCTGTATATGATTGACAATTCAAATTCTGCTAATCTTCTTCTTTTCAAATATATATAACTTATCTATGTTCGGATAAACGAGTTGCAAGTTATTTGAATTTAAAATCTGTTCTTATAAAATAATTTTTCCATGGATACAACCCAAAATTGACTTCTGTGAAATATTTATATTATTGTTTTGTTTCCAAGACGAACCATGGCTAACGCGACTTAACTTTAAACTTTGGGTTGTATCCATGGGTAACTAGGGTTTTTGAACAGTTTTTTAAATTCAAAAAAACCCCCTTTTTTCCCCCCATAAAAGTTATTTATTTGAAAGGGGGTAGCGAAAAAATTTTTTAAACATATAAATTTCCTTTAAAATAACGAAGTTGATAGTGATTTGTTAATTTTCCGATCATCATTTGTTTTTCTATCTTCCCCTGAAAATCTTCATGAAAAATCCTGCAACTTTCATATAAACTATTTTTTTCTATCTATAAAAATAAAGATTTTAAAGGGGTGCGCAATTATACGGGAAAACCCTGTACATGAGATTGCTAGTGCTGTGGGCATCTCAAATGAACGGGTATATAATATTTTACATGAACATTTGGACATGAGAAAGCTATCCGCAAAATGGGTGCCACGATTGCTCACTGCTGCAAGAAAAACGCCCACGATTGGCCCACAAGAAAGTCCTTTTCCATCACAACAATGCACCAGCACACACCTCAGCAGTTGTGTTCGCAAAATTAATGGAAATAGGATTTCAACTCGTTTCAAAACCAACCTATTCTCCAGACTTGGCTCCCTCGGACTACTATTTGTTCCCCAATTTGAAGAAATGGCTGCCGCCAGCACAGACAAAGATTCTATTCAAACGAGGAAGTGATTGACTTGGACATATAATATTATCTGGAAGTGATCAACCTGAAACAACGTTGAACGAAGTGTATAGGCCTAAAAGAAGACTATGTAGAAAAATAAAAAAGGTTTACCCCAAACAAGTAAGTAGTTTTATTTTTGCATGGATTTTCAAACCTACCTCGGATATATATATATTATATATATATATATATATATATATATATATATATATATATATATATATATATATATATATATATATATATATATATTATTTTTTTCCAGATTCGAGTGCATGCATGGGGATCTCGGAAATCGTAGGAGATACTAAGTCAGTTAAATTATGGCAAAGTCGTGTATTTGCGTAACTAACCATGTCCACTATAGAAAGTTGCAAAATTCCGAGTACTTCCGGAGATATCTGGGAAAAACCGAAATTTGCCGATTTCGTTTTTATTTTTTTCTGACGCTATTTAAAGATATATGGAAAAACAAAAGACACTTTCTTATGGCCACTTTTTAAGCTCTACAAAACAGAGCTGAGAGATTTCCCGTACGACGTTTCGTTTTCGTTAAACCATCATCAACTTTAATTTTTTAAATAGAAACCTGGGTTTTTCATTTAATTTTTTTGAAGCCCTTATTATCCCAATTACAAAAATGTATAACACTCAATATTTATTAATAGATATGGAACGCCCCTATAAGAAATGATGTGCGGTCCTTGTCTAACTCATTGTCTCTTATGGAAAATATGTTTATTTAAAAGAAAAATATTAAGTGTTATACATCATTGTAATTGGGATTATACTGCTTCAAAAAATGCAATAAAAATTGAGTGTTGTATTTAAAAATATAAAGTTGATGATGGTTTAACGAAAACGAAACGTCTTACGAAAATTTTAAAAACTGTTTTGTAGGGCTTAAAAAGTGGCCATAAAAAGTGTCTTGTTTTTCCCTATCTCTTTAAATACCGTGAGAAAAAAATAAAAACGAAATCGGCAAATTTCAGTTTTTTCCGGATATCCCAATTACAAAAATGTATAACACTTAATATTTATTAATAGATATGGAACGCCCCTATAAGAAATGATGTGCGGTCCTTGTCTAACTCATTGTCTCTTATGGAAAATATGTTTATTTAACAGAAAAATATTAAGTGTTATACATCATTGTAATTGGGATTATAACTGCTTCAAAAAAATGCAATAAACAATTGAGTGTTGTATTTAAAAATATAAAGTTGATGATGGTTTAACGAAAACGAAACGTCGTACGGAAAATCTCTAAAAGCTGTTTTGTAGAGCTTAAAAAGTGGCCATAAGAAAGTGTCTTTTGTTTTTCCCTATCTCTTTAAATACCGTGAGAAAAAAATAAAAACGAAATCGGCAAATTTCAGTTTTTTCCGGATATCTCCGGAAGTACTCGGAATTTTACAACTTTCTAAACGGCATGTTGTTAGGCACCCAAATGCGCAACTTTGCCATAATTTAACCGACTTCGTATCTCTTACGGTTTCCGAGATCCCTATGCATGCACTCGAATCTGTGGCACCCTGTATATATATATATATATATATATATATATATATATATATATATATATATATATATATATATATATATATATATTATATATATATATATATATATAATATATATATATATATATATATATATATATATATATATATATATATATATATATATATATATATATATATATATATATATATATATATATATATATATGTATATATATAATATATTATATATATATATATATATATATATATATATATATATATATATATATATATATATATATATATATATATATATATATATATATATATATATATATATATATATATATAATATATATACAGATAGGCAATAAATTGTTTTTCATAGCCACCTATCATTTTTATTCAATGGTATTACTATTAAAAAACATGCAAAAAGGAGTTTTCAACGAATAACTTTTAATGTGTTAGAAATTTCGATAGGGTTATAAATAGATAAATATTTGTTTTTACTTCTACATCTAACGACCTAAAAATATACAGGGGCTCGTATTTAAAATAAGAAAAATAAAGTGCTTTCAAATTTGAAGAGTTTGACACTAAATTTTGGACACCCTGTACAGTTCGAATTAACCAAACATGACCTAAGCGACTGATATAACCCTACTTAATAAGTTCCTTATTTAATTCTATTAATCAAGCCCTATGGGTATTTTTATTCATTTTTAAATACAATGGTGCAAAACAGTTTTATTTTATATTTTAATTTTTTTTTTCTCTGATATTACTGAACCGATGATGACAAAATTTTAGAGGAAGATAGTTGACTACAAGAGGTACCTAAATATATAAAAAAATACACAGTGTTCCATTTAAAAAAATGTACCATCGTGACGTCACACTTTTTTGCGACTCCCTGTATAACCAAAATTATCTTTCTGAAATGCACCGTAGGTTAAAGGTAACGTCTGCAAAATATGAAAATTTTACATGAGTTACATAAGACGGGAGGTGAGTTGCAGGACCCTCTGTAAAAATAAGTTTTCAACGAATAACTTTTAATGTGTCAGGAATTTCGATAGGATTATAATAAGAAAAATGTTTGTTTTTTATAATTCTACATCTAACGACCTAAAAATATACAGGGGCTCGTATTTAAAATAAGAAAAATAAAGTGCTTTCAAATTTGAAGAGTGTGACACTAAATTTTGGACACCCTGTACAGTTCGAATTAACCAAACATGACCTAAGCGACTGATATAATCCTACTTAATAAGTTCCTTATTTAATTCTATCAATCAATCCCTATGGGTATTTTATTCATTTTTAAATACAATGGTGCAAAACAGTTTTTTTTTATATTTTAATTTTTTTTTCTCTGATATTACTGAACCGATGTTGACAAAATTTTAGAGGAAGATAGTTGACTACAAGAGGTACCTAAATATATAAAAAAATACACAGTGTTCCATTTAAAAAAAGGCACCATCGTGACGCCACACTTTTTTGCGACACTCTGTATAACCAAAATTATCTTTCTGAAATGCACCGTAGGTTAAAGGTAACGTCTGCAAAATATGAAAATTTTATGGTGAATAATAAATGAGCCAATAAGACGGAGGTGAGCTGCAGGACCTGTATATATATATATATATATATATATATATATATATATATATATATATATATATATATATATATATATATATATATATATATATATATATATATATATATATATTATATATATATTTTATATATA
>JAHBCN010020765.1:0-14706 GCA_019359885.1 Listronotus oregonensis
GTTTTTTTTCCCCAACAGTACAATTTAACGGCAAATAGCAAAAAAAAAAATTAACATAGGTGTCAAAAACTGTAGGTATGTAAATTGCAAAAAAAACTTTTACTGTGTTTACGTTTTTTTTTTTCGAGTCTAATCACAAAAAAATAAGCATATAAACACTAAAAATATATTAGCACCTTGTATTGTTTTTAAAAGACTGCTGTGGCAACTGTGGCCTAAAAAAAATTTAAAGGGTTTTTTACCTCTTTATACAGCAATACAACATTCGGCAATTTTTAAACCCACAACCTAAAAATTTCTATGATACCGTCTTACGCAAATAATAAGACAATCAAATGTTTGCCTATTAACTAAAGAATTCCTAAATTGCATCAATTCGTGATACTTGGAACCTCCAAGGTATAAAGGTGTTTCTCATCAAAAAGGAAAAAAACATAAGAAGTGTTTTGTTTTTAAGTTTGCTTACTAAAAAGTTGTAACCCGGAACAAAAAACGACAAGATCAAAAAACCCATAATATTTAATAAAAAAAAAAACATTAATTAAAAATTTTTTCCCCTTTCATTGATGAAACGTTTATAAAAAGGAAGATAAAATTGATAATTTCCCCGGGGAAAAAATTCCCATTTTTTATCTTTTTGGGTAAACAATTTTTATTTCCCCCATTTTTAGTTAATTTCATTCAACTGAACAAAAAGGATTTTTTGTGTGTTCTATTGGGTGATTTTTTTAAACAGTTATAATGCGATTTGTTAAAAACGGTTTCAAATATTTTCATAAAATTTTTGGGGACGGAGTAAGTATGGGGGAGGACAACTTTTACGTTATTTTTGACTTTTTTTTCTTTACCTTCTTATAAGGGGAAGGGATAACTTTGGAATTTGAAATGAAAAAATGTGTTTTTTTTAAAATTTTTCCACCGGTAATGGATTTATGGCCAAAAATGGATAAACGAATTTAAAAATTAATCGGAATTTTAACAGGACTTTGAAGCGTTTCCATGAAAACTGACAAAAAGACATTACGGATTTCCGTGGAAACGTTTTTAGTCCAGTTAAATTCTTTAACCAATTAAAATTATTTTTTTTTAAAATTCAATAAACTATCCATGATCAAAAATTCGAACCCAAAAGAAATATTAATTTTTTTCTTTACGTAGATTCAATTTTTAAAAAGACTCTACATTGGGCGCGCAAACCCTAAAGCTTAAAAAGCGATTGTGGATGTTTTGTCGGTTTTTTGTTCTGCGACAAAAGAAAACAATGAACATAACCGTGATGCGAAGAATAGCCGCCCAAAATACAGCCGCGATTAGCGGGGGAGGGGTAGAGCCGCAATTAAAATAAAAAACCATCCCGCACCCCTCATGAAGGGCTAAAAAAATCAAAAATAACGACAAAATTTTCCTCCCCTACTTACTACGTCACTTAAATTGTTTGAAAATATTTGAAATCGTTTTCGACATATCGCTTGTAACACTTTAAAAAAATCACACTCTGTATAATTTTGGCTTAATTTTAAAACAAGATAAAAAGACTTACTGGTATCTTTTTTGTAACGTTTGGCTTATAAATTTTTCTTCTTTTAATGCTGTTTGAAAGTAAGACATGCCAAAATTTTGGTTTGCCAAAGCATGATGTATAACCCCCTTTTTTAATCATTATTTTAGAAGACTCGCCACAATCACTAAAATAAACAATTTTTTAAATGTCTTTCTGGTTTAAAAATATTGAAAAATGAAGTAGATATTAAAAATGAAATAAATAAAAGACTTTTTAATTTTATATCCAAAAACAGGTAAAAAAAGTAGAATCTCTTTCTTAGAACTTAAAACATTAATTTTATATTGTTTTTTTAATAATTTCTTATATAATATTTTACACAAGATAATTTTAACCAATCATTATCCCCCTTTTTTCTGGTGGGAGTAAAATTTTCGTACTAAATCTCCCGGGCCCGGGAAATTTAAAATTTCGGATTTTTTTTCAGTTGCAATTTTTCTAAGAATATCGGCTGACGCTTCAGGAATAATTTTCGAAAAATTGCACCTCAAAAAATCACCGGAAATAATTAATTCTTAAAAGTTAAGTAAAAAAATACTACTAATTTTTATATGTGACCTAAATGACGGAATATCAGAAGCAAAATGTTTTTTTCCAATTTTAATACTGCTTATAGTGCATATGGATTATCTTCTAGCAGGGCCGCCGCCAGAAAAAAAAAAGTAAGGGGGTCAAAAAATTAAGCTTAAGTAAATTTACTAGTCTAGAATTAATTAAATTAAAAAAATATATTCCACAACTTTATTTTTTTAAAAAGTAATCATACTGTTTATTGGTGATATTGTAAAATTTAAGGATTTAGACAAGAACTGTTTTATTTTAAGTCATTGTTAAAAAAACCCCGGGGGGGCGACGGACACCCCCCGACCTCCCCGCCGGCGGCCGTCTCCTAGTTCATAATTTTGTTATTATTTCACTATGCTTGGAAAGAACATAATAATAAATTAAATACATATCAAGCAACGAAGATAATAAATAATATACATAGTACTTACTAATAGTTTAGGCAGTCCTCTGAAATTGTAGAAAGAATTTTTAGTGATTCGTTTAGGTTGCCTTTTAAATATTCCAGATTTGCAGCAAAAATACTGCATCGATTTTCTAAAAAAAAAAAAAAAAAGTAAAAAAATGCATTTAAAATATAAACTTGATAACATCAATTTCAACTTTGGTAATTTTAAATTTTCAAATTTCGATATATTACCTTGTTGTGACTATTTACTTAATGAAATAGTAATATTACATTATGTTCTTAAGATTTGATATAAAAATATTATAAAAAAAGTACAGTGCTTTGCAGTCAGAAAACATTTCTAAAGTCAGTACAGTCAAAATCATTTAACTAGTTACCAATTTCTTGGGCCGAAATGAAAAAGTATGACAGGAATGTGAAAGTTTTTTGTTTTAACTTACATTATTTAGGACCTGCGGTTAATCAGCATCAAAAACTCAAAATTCATAAATCAGTATTTTAAAAACTAAATTTAGGAAATTGAACTAAAATTATTTAAAAAAAAAATCACCCAGTATTGTAACCTTTCAATGTTCATCTTTAAAATTAAAATGTTTCAACTCTTTTCTCTAGTTCCGTTAACGATGTCCAAGAACCGAAATATGCAGAATCTATTAGACCCGTTACTTCTATAGCAAGAATGGGGCAGCACAATAAGCCAATGGCTGCAGTGCAAATATGGGCACACATCTAACAATGACATTGTTCAATACAGTAAGGGCCGTTGATGATCCCCTTTTTGTAAGTACTCTACCGGTGAACCCCGTGAGATTAAAACTATTTTAAAAAAAGGTAAAATTGGTGACCAGTTGTTATTTCTAAAACTTATCTTTATGGCCAGGGGGCCCTTGACAGCTTATAATTAATAAAAATTTCATAATCATAGAAAAAAAAAAACTAGCAAAATAGTTGAACAAGCCGGGCTAACTTAGAGCTTGGTGATCTGCCCCGAACTAACCATCTGATGTATGCTGATAATTCTCAAACTCAATGCTTTCTCTGAACAATAGTTAAAAATTCAACCCATTTTTTTATCCTTTCTATCAGGGTGTTTCAGCCATGCGATATACCAAATATGCTTTGAATATTCTGTAATGTGTGGCAATGCAATAAGAGAAGTGTCTTCATTTAAATTACTGTCGGTGTTTTTCCCATATTTTTAATTTTATGTAACTAAATGCGGTTTTTAAAAAACCCAGAAATCAACAGATCCAAGCATATTATAATACAAATTGACACTTCAATTTTAATCAAATCTATGCTTTTTTCTCATGAAGATTTACTGTTATAAAAAAACTTACTTTTTAAGTATTAGTTACAATAAAACTCATGTAGAATATCCGAACATAATTTAAAAAATGGTATTAAAGACAAATTTAAACAACTTACAGTTTTATCCCTAAGTAACACACCAATTCCCTTTGTAGCAATACTTGAGTGGTTTAACAAATAGCATCTTACTTTATATTTCACAACTTTTTCTGAAATTCCTCAGATATAGGCTTGGGATGGGTAACGGCGCTACAAAAAACGTAATTAAAAATAACATAAGCAAGCAGTTCCTTAATGAAATAATCAGAAAAGATCAATTTAATGAGATATTGGTCAGTTTGGTCTTTTACACTTTATAATTGAGCGCAGTCTGGGAAACAGGCAAATTAAAATACCAAAATTTATTTGACAAAATGTTTCTTCATCACAATATATTATTTGAAAGTTATCATACGGTTTGGATGAAATATATGTTAACGTCAAACATTGAACTCAGTCATTCCCTGAAATGACTTTTTTAATACAAACACCATAAATACCTTATTTATAACAAAAACTAGCCTAAAAAAAGGCTATTACGCTGCTTGCCTTAATAAATATGCAGATTAGTCATTTCATGAAATGAGGGAATTTTTTAATGCCCAACGCCGACATAATTAAATAAAATCAAGAAATTCTAAGAATCACATAATGAGCTGAACTATTATAAACTTGGTTTTAATTTAGAAGCACAACACACAATACAGAAGTTATACCCCGAAAATACAAAATATATTTAAGAACAATAATTTTATATTTGACAAATTATTTAGAAATTTATGAAAATACATTAGAAATTATGCAATTAAAAAACATTTTACTCCCCGAATGAATCACTATTTAAAACTTGAAAACTTTGATTGTCTAGTAGGATTTACAGGCATTTGTATTTAAAGTTATTATACTTAACCTAAACCAATAAAAAAACTGTTAGAGTATTAAGCAAAACTTGAGCTGCATTGGAAAAAAAATATTAAAATCATATGTTACTATCTTTAATCCAAATTTTTGTCTCTTACGTACTTTTTTTTATGTTGATAATAACAACCAAGTTCCTTTTATTATCAGCCTCTAATGGCTTTTACTTTTTTTTAGATTTAATCAAAACGATTAAAAATAAATTAAAAATATGAGAAAGCACCTCCATTTTTTAGACAACCTTTATAAAAAGTAACCCTTTCTGTGGTTAAGCAAGTATAAAAATAAATATGGAATATTCTTTAAATCTTTTATTTCTGATGCTAAAAAAGTGTCTAATTATAACTTAATTATAAAATATAATATTTATCGTAGATCAACTAAAAATTCATATTCTGATGTCAAAATAAGTCCCGATAATTTCAGTGGCTTCTTGTCTTCTGCACATAAATTGTAGAATGCGGTTGGGAAAAATTTAATCCCAAGAAAACAATTTTTTTATGCCACTCAAGATGCTTTGTTTCAGTAAAGTTAGTGTTTTTTAAAATGCGTTACATTTTTTGGGCTCTCTTAAAAAAAATAGGGAGAAAATGGACATCTGTCCGACTCTTATTCAATCTCCCTTTTGTCAATCATTTTAAAAACTTTTGAAAGATGCATGGCATTTCGGATACTATAGTTTTTTTTTTTTTTTTACGCAGTCTGTTTTAGGACAAGCCGCGGTACCACCTCTTCAATCCCGGGGTTCATATATTTAAAACCTTTAATGAGATGGGTGGCTTTCCTTCATCGACCTTCTGTGACCTAAGTAAGGTATTTAATTGCATTGCTAACGATATATTTAAAAAAAATGGAATCATTCACATCACATCCAGCCAGTTTATCACGGGTATCAAGCTGTCTAAAGATATCAGAGTGAAAGGGAGGAAGTTACTTTTCTAACGGGGAGTTGACAGTAGGGGTTCCTCAGATTTTTTTGTTATTTTAATATGACCCTCCTCGAGCAACAAAGGACCAAGCGTCAATCTCCTTATTTTAGGGTATTTGTAAAAACAGTATCCTAAAAACTACCAGTAATTGTGTAAAAAGGTGACAAGCGCCAGATTGTCGGTTAAAAAATTTAGTCGGGGTGCTAATTTTTAAATGAAATTAAATGAAGAATCATTTTCAGAATTGACTTTTTTTGCCCCCATTTAAATTACGAATTTGGCGCTTTTCCCTTGTTGTCGATGGGCGATGTATATTTCTGACCCTCCCAATATACATCCCACAGTAAATTACATCCTTTTTGCGGATGACCCCACCTTCCTGAGTTTATAATAGTTCAGAGCAGACCCCTGGGAACCCACCCCCCTTTAAATTTTTTTGGGGTCCCTTGATCTCCCTTCTTGGGGATCCCAAATTGGACAATCTTTTAAAAACTGAAAAACATTTTCAAAATTCCCAAACCCACACACGGGTTTGAAGTCACAGCCTTTTTTAAGGGTTTTAACAAACCCAATTAAGGAAAAATGTATTGTACATCATATAAAGGACTGCAACAAGACTTCAAAAAAATTAAAATGTTGTTTGTTTAAACTTTTGTATCTTAAACACTTGAAAAATTTGCAGATTTGTATAGGAGTTTTTGCAAAGGAGAATTTTTTTATTTAGGTTAATAATTTATTTAAAATAGGTTACCTTAGTTTTTCCCTTTTTCGACGGTCATTGCGGATTATCCTGAGGGCGCTGGAGACATCCTTTTTACACTTTTCTTACATCCTGTAGTAAAAGAATCCTTCCAGCTAATTCTAGACTTTTCCAGACTTTTCCATTCTTTTCCACTTCACTATAAAAAGCGCGAGGAAAATCCGCACGAGTCAGTTTAGTTTTGCATTTCAAAGAGAATAGAAGTTGACAGATAGTTAAAGGTTAAACGTTGTCACAATAACGTTACGTTGAATTTGTTACCATAGAAACGTTTGTGAACCTGTTTTGCAATAAAAAGGTGTAAAACCAGGATACTGTGTTTTCATACGGGTGTCCGGAACATTTGGTGTCAGAAGCGGAACGAGGACCTACAAGAAAGCGAAAGTGATTAAGAATATTTGAATGCCCGTTGAGACCAGACAAGCAAAGCAGCAACTATGGAAGAATTAACTGCACTGATAAAGCAAATGATGGCCAGCCAAGAAGATCTAAAGAAAGAAATGAAGACCAGCCAAGAATCCATGATAAAGAAATGAAGACCAGCCAAGAAGATCTGAAGAAAGAAATGAAGACCAGTCAGGAATCCATGAAAGAAATGAAGACCAGCCAGGAATCCATGAAAGAAGATCTGAAGAAAGAAATGAAGACCAGTCAAGACGAAATGAAGCGTGAAATCAAAACCTGTCAACAGAAACAAGACAACAGATCGAGAGAATTCAAAAAGACATTAAAAAAGCCAGGAAGAAATGAAACTAGAGCTAAAAGAAAAGATGGTCAAAATTCGAGAACACCTAAAAGGAGAATTTCAACAAAGTCAAGACGAGATGAGAAAACAAATGCTGCTTGAATTAAAACTTACCAAAGAGGATGTTAAAGAAGAAATAGAAGACATACAACAGACTGTACAGTTAGTTCAAGGCCAAATGCAGCAAGAAGTGCAACATTTACAACGACAAATTCAAAAGATAGCTAGTACGGGCGTCGTCTCAGAAAGTGGTACCGCAACAACTATAATGAAACCACCAACTTTTGATGGCAAGGTACCATGGGTCACGTATCTTCGACAGTTTGAAGCTGCTGCAAACGGTAACAATTGGAGTTTACCAGAAAAGGCACGAGCTCTTGTACTTGCTCTTCGAGGTGAAGCCATGGAGGTGTTAAGAAATATTCCCGAAGCAAGACAATGTGACTATGAATCCATTGTGAAGTTCCTGGAAATGAGATACGGTGAAGCCCACTTACAGGAAGTTTATAAAGCGCAGCTTCAAGGACGAAGACAAAGATATAATGAAAGCCTCCAGGAGTATGAAGCGGATATCGTACGGCTTATAAATCTGACATATCCGGCATACCCAGAAGAAATTAAACAGGAATTAGCAGTAGGTAGTTTTATTGAAGGCTTACGTGATCCAGATATGAACCAGGCGTTAAGAATGGCCAGACTTAAGAAAATATCCGAAGCTCTTGCCTATGCACTTCAGTTTGAAACAGCTAAACAAACATCCAGAGGTCAGACAAGAGTTCGAAGGATGAACTTCGTTCCAGAAGATGAAAATTCAAATAATGATTTTGCAAGAGTGATGAAGGAGTTGCAAGAGATATTCCTTAAAAAACAAACAGAAAGAGACAGCACTATGACATTTAGACGAAGAAATAACATCTCTTGCTGGAAGTGTGGAAAGAGGGGCATGTCCAAAGAAATTGTACCAGATTTAATGCTCCTGCAGTAGGCCAGTAAAACTTTAAGGCGAAAGCTGGCAGGTGCTACCAACCCATCAACAACAATAATAAAGTATCCCGGCTGCAAAACAACGGCTCCAGCTTGGTAGTACCTGGAAATATATGCGGTCGGGAATGTGAAATGGTACTAGATACTGGTTCCACACATACTATTGTAAGGCCGAACATCGTAGCCCATTGCAAAATATTTCGTCCAGAGAAAAATTATATTTTGGAAACTGCCAATGGAGAAGTTATACCAATTAAAGGCATACATGAAGCAAGAATAACCTTGGGGACAACAACTTTTATACACGTTGTGTTTGTTGCTGACATAATGGACGAAGTTATCCTTGGTCTTGACATTATGGAACATCAGAAGTTTGTACTTGACCTTCCACAACGAATACTGCGAACTAGTAATGAAGAGATTGTAATGAGATTTCCACGGAACAATGAAGTATCCATTCGAGAAGTTGTACTTACAGAAGATGTCATATTACCCCCAAATTCAGAAGCCATAATCCAAGCAAGGTGTGAAGACTTAGAAGAAGGTGAAATCCTATTAGTTGAACCAATTGAAAATAGTCCACTATACGCTAAAGGAATTCTACCCGCAAGAACTCTGACGCAAAACAGAAGAAATACGGTATTTGTCAGAATGCTGAACCTGAAAGATTACCCTCAACAAGTCCAACAAGGTGACAAAATTGGTACCTGTCAACCTGCTAATATGATAGTTACCCATACCTTTACTACACCTGTTGAAGTTCCTTTAAGTAAACTACCTGATGCTCTGCAAGATTTGGTAATTTCTTCAAAAGCCCTATTAGATCCAGTGCAGGTTACTAAGTTGGAAGACCTTCTAAAAAGAAATCAAGACGTTTTCTCTCTCTCTGAAAAGGATTTGGGAAAAACCAGCATAGTTCAACATCGAATAAATACTGGTGATGCAGCGCCGATAAGGCAACCACCACGACGAATTCCTTTAGCCAAAAGAGACGAAGTTGACAAGTTAATTGGAGACATGCAAAACCAAGGCATTATAGAACCATCCCAGAGTCCATGGTCGTCTCCAGTTGTCCTGGTTAAGAAGAAAGATGGTTCTACCAGATTTTGTGTTGACTTCAGAAGACTTAATGACGTCACGAAGAAGGACAGTTTTCCATTACCAAGAATAGACGATACTCTAGATACTCTGACGGGTTCAAAATGGTTTTCGACTTTAGACCTAAAAAGTGGCTATTGGCAAGTAGAACTTCATCCCGAAGATAAGGAAAAATCTGCCTTTTCGACCGGAACCGGACTGTGGCAGTTTAATGTTATGCCATTTGGTCTATGCAATGCCCCTGCTACTTTTGAACGATTGATGGAGTTAACATTACGTGGACTAACTTGGAAAACATGCTTAGTATACCTAGATGACATTATTATTTTGGAAAAACATTTGAAGACCACCTTAGAAATGTCGAAGAGGTTTTTCAGAAGCTAAGATCTGCCCAGCTAAAGCTTAGTCCAAAGAAATGTCACCTTTTTCAGAAACAAGTTAAATACCTGGGGCACATAATTACTGAAGAAGGAGTGAAAACAGATCCAGAGAAGACGGAAGCTATCCAAAACTGGCCTACACCGAAAAACAAGCATGAAATTAGAAGTTTCCTGGGGTTGTGCACTTACTATAGAAGATTTATACATGGATTTGCTGCCATTGCCAGACCATTACATCGACTTACCGAGAACAACAAAAGCTATGAATGGACCGAAGATTGTGAAGCAGCCTTTACACAACTGAAGAAAGCCCTTTGCAATCCTCCAGTGTTGTCATATCCACAACCCAATCAAACTTTTATTGTGGACACTGATGCAAGCAATACTTCTATTGGTGGAATTTTGTCACAGATACAAGATGGCCAAGAAAAAGTGATAGCGTATTTCAGCAAAGTTCTTTCGAAACCTGAACGAAATTATTGTGTGACCAGAAAAGAACTTTTAGCTATTGTCAAATCACTGGAGCACTTTCATAAGTACCTTTATGGCCAGAAATTCCACCTAAGGACGGACCATGCATCACTCAAGTGGTTGCTTCAGTTCAAGAATCCTGAAGGTCAGATAGCACGATGGTTACAACGTGTTCAAGAATACGATTTTAAAATTGAACATCGAAGAGGATTAAACCATAAAAATGCTGACGCTCTATCAAGAAGACCTTGCCCCGAAGATTGTAAACATTGCAGTAGACGTGAAGAACAAGAAGATCCCGATGAATTTCACTGCCGAAGAACACGCATCCAGTGCTCTCAAGAATGGGACCCCAAATTTCCCCGCAAAAGAACAACAAGAGGATCCTGATCTTGGAGATATTGTGAAATTTAAGACAGAAAATTCAGAGACCCCCTATCAGAAAGTAGCTTCAAAGTCTCCGAGATTTAAAGGGTACTGGGCCATATGGGACTCTTTAGCAATGAAAGATGGACTTTTAAAAGTAAATCCTGGGAATCGCTATATTTTGGTAGCCGTGGATTACTTCAGTAAATTAAACGAGAAGTCTACGCAATACCAAATCAAGAAGCTACCACTGTTGCCGACGTACTATTTCAACAATGGATTTGCCGATATGGAGTACCAAGAAAATACATACTGATCAAGGTAGAAACTGAGTCGATCTATTCAAGAACCTCCGTAATCTCCTGGGTATCAAACCAGAACTACACCCCTTCACCCGCAGTCAGATGGAATGGTCGAAAGATTTAACAGAACTCTTGATAACTACCTGAAAATTAAAGGTAAATGACTAACAAAGTAACTGGGACACCTGTATACAGCCGTTTTTACTAGCCTATCGCTCCGCAGCTCACGAAACAACTGGAACGTCACCTGCAAAGTGTCATTTTGGAGCGGAGTTATGCCTTCCAGTTGATTTACTTACTGGACGACCTTCTACCAATGAAAAGCCGAAGGAGGATTATGTAAGCAACTCAGTAAACAGCTGCAAGAAATACGAGAAGGGGTTCGCAATAAGCTACAAAAAGAAAGTGACCGTATGGAGATCCCGCTATGACTTGAAAGCTAATCATAAGGGATTCATTGTCGGTGGGGGTTTGGTTATACAATCCAAGAAGAACCAAGGGGCGTTCACCGAAACTGCAGAAGTCATGGGAGGGACCATATAAAGTAGTAACCCGGCTTAATGATCTGGTGTACCGAATTCAGAAGCCCACAGGCGAAGATGAAAGTTGTACATCTAGAACGGCTGTGTCGCTATCAAGATCGAGAAGATACTTGATCGAGACGATCAAAACAGGAGGGGGGCAATGTTACAGACTTTAGTTAGTGTTTAGTTATTAGAAATATAAGGTTAGAATTATTTTATTTAGGTTAATAATTTATTTAAAATAGGTTACCTTAGTTTTTCCCTTTTTCGACAGTCATTGCGGATTATCCTGAGGGCGCTGGAACATCCTTTTTACACTTTTCTTACATCCTGTAGTAAAAGAATCCTTCAATAATTCTAGACTTTCCAGACTTTTCCATTCTTTTCCACTTCACTATAAAAAGCGCGAGAAAATCCGCACGGGCCAGTTTAGTTTGCATTTCACAGAGATAAGAAGTTGACAGATAGTTAAAGGTTAAACAGTTGTCACAATAACGTTACGTTGAATTTTTGTTACCATAGAAACGTTTGTGAACCTGATTTGCAATAAAAAGGTGTAAAACCAGGATACGTGTTTTTATACGGGGTGTCCCGGAACAATATATATATATATATATATATATATATATATATATATATATATATATATATATATATATATATATATATATATATATATATATATATATATATATATATATATATATATATATATATATATATATATATATATATATATATATATATATATATATATATATATATATATATATATATATATATATATATATATATATATATATATATATATATATATATATATATATATATATATATATATATATATATATATATATATATATATATATATATATAAAAAAAAAAAAAAAAAAAAGGAAATTGCTTTAAATAGTATGACTTACCTTTTTATCTTTACCAGTCTTATCGGGCCTTTCAAGGGAATGCTTCCACCATACAAAAGATTATTTTCAAGATAATTATTAAGGTCAGTGCTTTTAGGTTGTTTTAAACAAAGTTGCAATTCTATACAAAAATTTACTTGTTTTGCAAAATTTTCATCTAAAATTTAAACATTCCTTTATTACTATAAATAAATATTTTGTTCCTAAAACAATAATGTTCTACAAAAAAAAGAACCTTGTCCATTTTTTGGACATTTTAAAAAATCTTTTTAAAAAACCCAAAGTACTAGTTTAGGTGAAAGTTAATTTTTTAGATTTTTAAACCCTCTTTTTAACTTTTAACAGTAATGAACAAATACAGCTCAAAACACCTTGTAAAAACCCGGGTGAACTTCCCCTCTCTTTTTTCCCGGGTAATGGACCCAGGCGGCCAAGGAAGTTTAAAGGTGTAGGGAACCCCAATACTGTAGAACAAAATTGTCCAGTCGTGCAGGGCAGCGGGAATAGGGGGTTGGGTCCCGCGGGTTGCGCAATGAAAAATAGGTCAGAGCCGGATTTTAAAATTCTTTGTTACTATTTAAAGTTGACATCATCAAATGTCAAATTCAAGCATTCATGTTTTTTTTTTTTTTTTGCCAAAAAAATTTGGTTATTAAACGATACTACCAAAAATATTTAAAATTATTGTGTAATATTGGTTTTTTATCATCTGATATAATATGGAAAGAAGCCTTCTATTTAAATGGTCGATATTTTTGTGAGTTTTGTTTTTAAAAAATTTTTAAAAAAAAAAAAATTTTTTTCCTTTTTGTTTTCATGTATTTATCCCAAATTTTTGTGAAAAAAGAAGAACAAATAGTTAAATGGTTTAATCTAATCCTAAGATTCTGCTTGTACTTTAAAAAAGTAAAAAATTTTTATAACTGCTTTTTAGGCATATTTTTTATAATAACAAACATTCAGGAGACAGAATAACATGGATAAAAATGTTTGAACCCTTTTCCCTAGGTATCCATTGTAACAGTATCCGTTAAATATTATGTTCTACAGTAGCTAGTTTAAAAAAAGATGATAATGTAAGTTTAAGAAACCAAAAAATCAAATTTATTTTAAACAAATACAAATAAAGCAAAAAGGAATTTTAACATAAAATTGTACTTTTTTTTCATTCAATTAGAGGGACCTGTATATTTTAAAAAAATTTGCCTGGTCTGCCCCAAATAATTTTGATCCTTTAAAAGAATGTACTAAATTATTAAATGAAAAAAAAGTACCTAAATGTAAACTTTTTTTTTTTTAATAACCCACAAAATCCAAACATTGTGGAAATCACCTAAAACATAGTTAAGAATGCCTTTTTTCTCACTTTTTTTCCTATGAAATTTTCATTATTCTATTATTATAATTGAATATTATTTTTTTTCGGTTACTAACTTACTCTCAAAAGGGCACCTAATTTAAATTTGTTTTCCAAAAGAAAAAATCCGGGTATTTTCCCTTGGTTTTGAAAGACAAACCATACAACCTCTAATCATTTTATTAAGAAATAAGTAACAAAATTTAAAAACAAAATTTTATCCAAATTTAATAAACAATAATCACAAAATAAGAAGGTTTTTATCAAATTTCCAAAAAATTCACAAAGCAAAACAATCGAAACTTACGGCGCAAAAGGGGACAAACCCAAAGGAAAAAAGAAAGAGGCGACGACGGATGACGGTACAGCGCGGATATAGTTTTTGCGCCCCGCCCCCACCAAAAACCTTAGACAACCTAAGACCAAAAAAGGGCTACGGCTCTCATAAAAGTATAATGTGTTGCCTAACTACACACTGATTTTTCATTGTAAATAGGGGCACATTAAATTTTTTCGTGTAATTTTGTTTTTGCGCAGAATCGGCGGGTCAACTCTGACAGTTATTTTGACTGGGCTGGACATTTTTTTTTTATCGAAAGGGCCAAGCATTGGGGTTTATACACCTTTAAACTTCCTTGGGCGGAATTGTATTTTAAGGTAAATTTCAACCACCCAAGGCAAACGGTATCCCGGGGCGGTCACTCACCACTAGTGATTAAAGCTACTTACTATCTGTTCTGTATCTTAATGTGACAAATGCTAGTTGAAGTATAATTAGTAAAAAGTTTAAGATTCTTTTTGTTGATAGGGTACACGTCACAGTGATTAGGAAAAAAGTCTGTCATAAAAAAACCAGATGAGACTATTTAACATAAATTTCAAGTTCAGGAACATTTTTTTTTTGGGTGGTATGTCCCGAGGATTTTTCGGTATTAAGAAAAAAGACAATGCGTTTAATCTGCTTGACCTTAATTATGATTTCGGATATTTTATAAGGAACAGAAGAACCTGTTAAAAAAAAAAAACAGGGAAGCATGGGCAGACTTGGCAGCAAAAATGATTGCA
>JAHBCN010020766.1:0-14799 GCA_019359885.1 Listronotus oregonensis
AAAAAAAACATAAGTGAATAATTCGGCCGACAAGGTCTTTTATACCATGATGTAGTTTGTAAAGGCACATATTTCTGGCATTGACATTTTTATTTAATAAGAGATATTTTAGCAACTGACTGAATAAGTCTATTTAACTTTAATACACCAGTAATAAATTTTCTTTCTTAAAGAACATATTTTACTTTCATATCAATAGAAAAAGTTATGGCTTAAAACATAAAAGTTTAGCAAAATTATTTTATGATCTGAGGCCAGTCAAACGTAGTTTACATTAACAATAAAGAACGTAATGTTAAGCACAAGTTAAATAAAAAGAATAAAATTTTTAGACAATATAATCTTTATATTTTTTAAGAATAACCATTAGCCAACCCAAAGCAATTAGCATTAATAACGTGACAGAATTTAACAAGGAGGACAATAGTTTTTTCTTCAAAAATTTGTTTAAATTATTGTCACAAAAACAAAGTTGTAAGTTAAGAGTAGAACTAGCTATAAGTTATGAAAAGTAAATGATATTATTTATTTATTTTTTTAGTAAAGAGAATGTCAATCTAGTTATGCAAAGATGATTAGCGGAAGTATCTTACCATTGCTCTATAAATGGATAAGCAAATCAAGATTTAATTATTTATCTAAGCCTATTCTTTTTTAGACAATAAAGAAGGCTTCAAAAAAATATATAATAAAAACATTATAATCAACGAATAATAGATAAACATATTCTAGCATAATTTATTTTTTTTTAATAAATTTTAAAATAAATATATAAATATTATTTGTTTACTTTTTTGCTTATTGGTTTATTTTAAAAATGCAAATAAATAAAGCTACGCAAACTCTACACAGCACGACAGTTTATACTTTATAAATCTTTATTAAAAAAATAGCATCCATTTGTTATGTAATAAAAATTAAAAATCTATTGACTTAGCAGTAACAGAGAGTGCACATTTTTTATTCATTGATATGGCATATATGCTCAAGGGCAAGCTGCTTTTAATAAATTGTCAGTTGTTGTGCAGAAAAGTCATAAAACGTATGTTAAAATCATGATGTAAAGAAACAAGGTATTTGCGATAGCGTAATTAAAATTTGTACTCTAAGTGCGCCGATTCAAATCTGCCATTTTGTGTTGTGTTTGCTGCGGAGTTAATGTAAAATTTATTTTAAAATGCCGGGTTACAGTTACAAAATTGCTATAACTATTGGAAAAAATAAAAAATAAAAATATACAATACTTTCATATACCAAAAGACTAAAGAGCTAAGCAGTGGATTGATTTTTGTGAGCGTAAAATAAATGTTAAAAGTGGTATATTTTGCATTTATTAAATTTAAACTAAATTAAGTCTTTCAATTATTCTAAGATTAGGCAACGGCATTTGTTATTATTTTTCATACATATTTTAGCAAGAGTCAATATATTTTAAATCCGAGTGTTTCATAAAAATGTGAACATTTAACGCTTATTGAGTTTGAACCGTTTATACAGCCTAATTATAAAAAAAAACATAGCTAAATCTTGTAACACCGATACTTATTTGTGTTTTATTAATTTATATTATTTGAATTGCCACGGTCCAATTTGACGCATTTGGATCAGAAACGTGATTGGCTGTTCAAAAACGCTGCGTAGTCACACACTATGTTTTCTTCCATCATAATTCAAATCCAAAAAGAGATACAAGTAAACTTAATAAACTTATTAATAATAAATAGATCGTACCTTTATCTAGTTAAGTAACAGATTCCGTTTCTTCTTTTTCTTCTTCTTCTCTGGGAGCCGTTTTGATTTACTACCGGAGACAGCGCAGCTTCTTGGGCTTTTTGTGTTTAATCTCCCATTATCTTTTATAACAATCCTCCTATTAGTCTATGTTCCTTCTACAAGTCTGTATAACCCCAAGACTGGTTGGTTGATATGCCTGTCTTTTGTGATTCCATGCTTCACATTTGCATAGGGTATAGTAGGTTGTTTTCTCCCGCTTGTCGCACATTCTGCAACTTGGGTCCCCATTGTATGAGCCTATCTTTTGTAGGCGTTCTCTTACGTTATCATGCCCTGTTAGTAACCCTAGTGTTATGCAAAGTTTTTTCTACTTTGTCTGAGTAGTTCTTCCTTCGTTCTTTTGGATGTGCCCCTTATGAAGATATTTCCATGTCTAATCCTACTGAGGTTTCCCCAGTATTCCTCGTGTTTATTTCGGATCCACTCCCTGGTTTGCCCTCTTGCTGTGGTTTTGGTCACTCCAAGGACAGGTTCTGGTCCAAAGTATGGTGTGGATGATTCCTGACTTGCAAGCTCATCCGATCTTTTGTTACCTTCTATTCCCGAATGTCCTGGTACCTACAAGAGAGTTACTCTGTTGCGTTCTCCCAGGACTTCCAGTTCTTTTTGGCATTCCCATGTCAGCTTGGACGTTTCCTTGGGGTTTACTAGTGCCCCCAGTGACGCTTGGCTGTCTGTTATTATGCAGATCCGCTTGTTTTTATAAGCCCTTCTGTTATTTTCTTTTGCACACTGCAGTAAAGCATATATTTTCGTTTAAAATACAAAACTGTGTGTTACTAGTGAAATGGAGAATTGTGAATTCCTCATTTTACTGTACACGCCTGCTTCAGTTTCCTGCTCGGTTTTGGAACCGTCCGTATACCAGATAATATATCCAACTCCGCCGGGAGATCGGGTTGCTGCCACTTTCTTCGACCTGGAATTTTTACCTCGAAGTTTTTGTTAAAAGTATTGGGGAATCATATGGTCTGTTCTCTCGTCCAGGATGTTGCCACCTACCTGACTTTTTATGTTGTTGTATCTCAAAGTAGCGTAGACACCAGTTGGTTTTTGTTGCAGTCAAAAGTAGCTCATTCTTGCCTCTCCCATCACCATAAAGTTAAGTGGTGAAAGGTCTAAGAGAAACTCCATGGCTGTTGTTGGGGTTGTTTTAATTGCTCCTGTTATAGCTAAGCAAGCAAGTCGTGGGGGTCATATAAATAATATTATTTTTCATGTATAATTGGTCTATATTAAAGTTTCTAATACGACACATTTTTCTTGTGTTTCTCATAAAATTATTTTTTTATTAATGGCACAAAATCACGCTATCCATTTTGGAACCAAATGATGTGTGTTATTCGAATATATATAATCACCCTTTATAATTCAAAATTATAATAATAATTAAATATTTAATAAAAAAGTAACTAAACATTGCTGGTTCTTTTATAATATATAATTTATAATTTTGATTTATTAATAAAGGAACTAGTAAAAGCCTATAAGATAGCAGGATGTAAAGTACTTTCCAGCTCGTTGTTTATAATAGTGCCTTGGAATAAAATGTTTTTTTAGCACGTCGAAAATGTGATCGTAAAGTTTATTTTATGGCCTGGTCGTAAAATTATTTAATGTAGGTCAATATTCTTGGAGTTTTAATTAAAATTTAATTTTACTTTAACACTTACTTTTACAAGATTTAGTAGGTACGAAACGGTTAACCTTAAAAACTATAGTGGTTACGAGATTTAACAAAGTGCATATAACATCCTGGGCAATAAATCGTCACTTTGGGTTATTTACCGTTACACCGGGATGCACTTTGTACGATTTTATATGCGGTAAAGCAGTAAAATCTGAAAAGGTAACGTAAATTGACCACAAAGATATAAAAGTCCAATTCTTTTGCGAGATTTTATGAGATGCTTAAAATCAAGTAAAAAGAAAATTGTGTATTTTGTAATTTTTAAAGCTTAAGTGCATATACCAGGTGACATAGTGATATGGGAAAAAATATCATAAAAATTTAATATATTTTATTAAACTTTTCTTGGAGACACTATCTTATGAGTTTATAATAGTACTACTTTCTGCTTGGCCGAAAATGCTGTGAAATTCAATTATCCTAAGAATATTACTTTAAAAATTTTAATATCATCTGGTCTATGGAACTTTAGATTTAAATTGGGCATATATTTCTGAATTTTTTCTTTACGAATACCCTTCTTTTTTTCCTTGGGAGCCGTCGCAGCCACTTGTGCTTTTTGTGGTTAGTTGTGGTTAGTTAGTATTATATATTTTATGCACCATCCGAAAGAATGTTATATTTTAAATTTTAGACGAACTAAACTGTATATTATTATTTTCATCAGGTATCTCAAAGGTGGCGCAATTTTACATCTCTTTTATTTTTCCTAGTAAACCCTCTCACATGTGCTACGGAAGGCACGTTAAGCCAGTGGTTTCCATATCTGTGTCTAGTTGGTACACAACACAGATATGTGCGAGAGGGTGCCTACGCAACTTTTTTCAAATGTTACATTTTTTATTCAAAACCTGTTTTGTCTACAAGTAGAAGCTAATTGCTTATTTCTCATTTAAAAAAAAATTTGGCGAAAAAATTTAATATGCACCTCGGCAAAAAAGTCCTTATCTTTGGAATTCTTGTTTGCGCAGTACCTGGTGACCTGATCTAAAATAAGTTTTTTTTGGCAACCTTTGGTTTTTAAGTTATAAGGCCTTCAAGTGGGCTAACCTCAAAATTATTTTTTCTTGAAACTGAATTACATGAAATGGAAATATGCACTAATTGGGCTCCTACATATTAAACAAATACACTAAAATTTACAAAATTATATTGTCTATTTTTACTGCAGGGTTGTAAAAAATCATGATTTTTAAAAAAATCAAAAATTGCGATTTAAAAAAAAATCATGATTTTTTTGATTTTTTTTTGTAAATAGCACAATCGAAGTTTGTAACGTGTCGTTATTCTTAAACATTCTCCTATCTCCTAATATTTTTCGTTTTTACTAAACTCTTATATTAAATATTTACCGCGAGAAAGCACTTGCATTTTCTTGAAAATTCCTGTCAGAACACGCAGATTTACCGATCTACATAAAGGGGAGGAACGCGGACGGGCGTCATTTCCTAGTTAAGATCTGTGCGCGCGAGCATTGTTTTTACGGCTAACTGAAAATTTTGATATTGTGTAAAATATAAAATATAGTTTTTTGAATATGTCGTTTCGAAGAAGTGGTAGAAAGAAAGACCTTATCTGGCAGTTTTTCAAAGAAAAATCGGGGAAAGCGGAGGGAAAACCGGGATGTCGCGCTACATGTAAAAAATGTAATTTGGAAATGCAAGGATTGGTGGAGAGGATGAAAAAGCACTGGGAAAAATGAAAAAAAAAAAATGTAAATAATAAAGACATCGATACTATCGATACTTATAGTGACTCGTCATTCTCGTCAACGTTATCACAATCACAATCAGTTTTAACTGTAAGTACCTTTTTATTATTTGTTAATTTTTAAAAATGGTGTTGAAATATTTTTCCAATTTTCCATGTTTGGAAATTTTTAAAAACTTATTTTTACAACAATGTGATCAATGTGTTGGTTTCTGGTGCACTTTATGTGTCACGGAATTTCACAATTTTTGAAAATGCTTTTGAATTGATACGTTTTTTTAACACTAAACACTATTTGCAACAAAAAATTATTGGATGAACAATATTTTCTGAAGAAAATACAATTTTTATCCAAGTAACTATTAAGGTATGTAACTATGACAACACAACACCTTTTATTTCTCAAAAAGTGGCTCATTCAACGATTTTTTATTTTTGCTTTAAATTAAATCGATTCTATTTGACGGGCTCTATCAAACCAAACTAGAAAAATTATAAAATTCCGTGACACATAAAGCGCACCAGACCCAATGTGTTTTGTTAGATACTTTACATACATCTATCATCTATGGACAATTGAAGCCTCATATTGTTTTTTTTAATTGCAGGTACAACGTACTTCAAGCATAAATACGTCACAAATTCAAACTGAACAAAACTTTCAGCAAGCAAGTACGTCGCACTCAGTTTTCCCTTCAATCCCAGTAAACAAAAAAGAAAAGAATGTAATACTGACAATACTGACATTACTGACACAACTTCTTCTGGATCTCTGGTGTCTTTTGTTGTACGTACTAGTAAGCCTGCCAAAAATTAAATTGATAAGCAGATTGCCAGAGCCCTCTATGCAACTAATAGCAGTTTCATCTGCCTGGAGCAATCCGAAGTTAAGAAAGCTATAGCACTACTGCGACCTGGATATGTACCGCCCAGTCGAAACGATGTGTTAGGCAGACTGCTTGATCAAATATATATCGAAGAAAGAAGCAAATGCTTTAAGGGGTTGTCTAGAAGTAACGTTTGTCTTTCACTCGATGGATGGTCTAATGTGCATAATGAACCCATAGTATGTGCAACAGTTACTGCAGAAAATGGCTCCTCCTTTCTATTCGACACTGTAGATACAACTGGGCATCCACATACATCCGACTACCTAACAGAAATTGCAGCAACCCTTATAAACAAACTAAAAACCGAGTATGATTGTACAGTGAGTAGTTTCGTGACAGATAATCCAGCTAACATATCTGCAATGCGAAATGAAATAAAGGCATCTGATAAATTCAATGTAATAGCATATGGCTGTGCTACACATATACTAAATTTATTATGTAAAGATTTGGAAATTGTTGATATAAAAGAGCATGTAGTCCAAATCGTAAAGTACTTTAGGAACAATCATTTTGCATCTGCAACAAATGCCAAAGAAGGAGGCAAAAAACTAGTCATACCTAGTGATGTTCGATGGAACTCGCTTGCAGACTGCTTGCAAGTATTTACCGAATCATGGCCCATACTTTTTAGAATCAGTGAAGAATACAAAGAAAAGATTGACAGTATTATCAGGGAAAAATTTCAAACATTCATTTAAAGAGAAGTGCTGAAGATTACCTCAAAATTCTTAAGCCAATTTCCATTGCCATAGATAGGTTGCAAAAGACCGACGCCACTATTTCAGATGTTGTAGAGCAATTTAAAATATTAGAAGATTACTTTGAAGAAACTAATCTGACATTACATTAACTGCAAAAATTTAAAAATCGATATAATATGTGTATAACCCCGTATCATTTGCTGGCATTTCTTATCGACCCAACGAAAACACAAAGTTTGACATATACTGAAAAAATATTGCATTACAAACTGCAAAAGAACTGTATCCAGATAGTGGTTTATTACCACTAATCATCAAGTTTCTTGCCAAATCAGAGCCTTTTAACGATATTATGTTTCAAGATGATATCCTGAAAAGCGTAAAACCTATTGACTGGTGGAAATCACAACGAATCGCAGATATTATTGAAAAAGAACTTCCCATAATTACACAACTGCTCTGTGCAGCTGCTTCGTCTGCATCAGTAGAGAGGATATTCTCAACATTTGGTTTAGTGTACTCTAAACTACGCAATCGATTAGGTACTGAAAAAGCTGCCAAACTAGTGTTTCTTTACAAATATTACAATTAAATTTGTTTTTTGTTTTGAATATTTTCTGCAATAATACTTCTATCTATGTGTTCTTGTGTTCTTGTAATAAATTAATTTACTATACTAACGTAATTTATTTTTGTTTCGATTTTTCTTCATAACCCAAATTATTTTTTTTATAATTTTTATTTTTGATTTTAATCATGATTTAAATTTAAAAAAATCAAGTGTTTTAAATCGTGATTTAAATCGTGATTAAAATCAATTGATTTAAATCCTTGCAACCCTGATTTTTAGTAAAAAACACCTTATGTGAATTTATTATTAGGTTGTAAGTATATATGTTGTTGGCGAACAGATACCTAATTAATAATAAAGATATATCAAAAATAAAAAAAAGTTATTTATTTTAGATGTTTTTTACTAAAAATAAGCAATAAAATATTTTAAATTTTAATGTATTTGTTTAATATGTAAGTGCCCGATAAGTGTATGTTTATATTTTATGGAATCAGTTTTAGGAAGAAGGAAAAAACAGATTTTAGTTTTGCGATCAGCGTACCAAGAAACCCCTTACGCAAAAAATTAATAAAATCGGCGTCATGTTCAATAAGTAAAATTTTACCAAATACAGTAAAGCTCCGCTAATCCAAACTTCAATAATTTGTATTATTTAGTAATCCGGACCAAATTAAAATAATTGTTATATACATTAGGTATAGGATTATAATCCGGATAACCTGTGATTTCGTAATCCGGATCATATTCTGCGATTCGGGATCCTAAAAATTTGATTCCATTGGCCCAGCTTAATTCAAAACGCCAATCATTTAGTTACGGTCAAAGAGAAATGGCTGAAATAAGTAATATGCTACGGATTATTAAGACTGAAAATAACAGACGAATCGGAGATCAATAAATATATCAATGAAAATGAATGAAATATGAGGAGGCGATTCGTTGCTATATGTAAACAGTGGGCTTAGAAAAGTAAAGTAAAACTAAATATCTTGTCTATGCTACGCACGATGAGACAAGAAGCAATGCATGGAAAGCAAGTAAATATTAAACAGATAAAATTAGGTAATTATTTTAAACCTTAATTTTTTATGTTTTACACTTTTTGTTTTAAATATATGTGTCTTACTTTTTGTGTACGGTAAACTTTATTTTGGTTTACATTTAAAATAACGAGTGTTCATTTCTATTAATATTTTAAAATTATGATACCGGTTTACGTCTAAAGTTAATTAATCCCCAAAGTATATATGCATTTAGTAAATTTGATTTCTTTAAAAAAATCAATAATCCAGATGTTTCAATAATTCAGATTGCCTCGGATTTTATTGATCCGGTCTACGTCTAAAGTTAATTAATCCCCAAAGTAAATGTGCATTTAGTAAATTTTATTACTTAAAAAAAAATCCATATCTTAAATTATATTATGTTTGACAGTAAGTAATATTTGTTTCACTATAAATAGGCTTATGTTTTTTAACAGTTCTTATTATTTGTCTTCAATATTTTAATGCTGTTCTGGGTATGTTTAATATTTCTTAATCTTTTTAGGCCTTTTTTATTTCTTAATGTAGGTTTAAATAAAGATTTTTACTCACGTCACCGCTGATTTACGCTTGCAGCGATTTAAGTATTTATTATCGAAAAGTGTTGAGGGCAAAGAGGATGTCGTCCGTAATTTATGACCACTTCCGTTTATTTACAGCAGGAACGCGTTGCAGTTTACGTGCTGCTTGAAGATCGGCGACGCTTGCCTTGCAAAAATGGCGCTTAAACTAACTTATCGAGATTTAGGAGATTTCTATACATGTCGCTGCCAGATTAACTTCCGAGTGACGAACTTGTTGTTAACAACAAACTTAACAATGGGTTAAATTTACAGAGAGGAAAAATTTAAATTTTATCTATTTGTCAAAAAATAATTTAGTTTGGGAGTTTGCGCTTAATATCGATTAAACATATAAAAATATATAAAACGGTAATTGTCTCGAAAGTTGCCTCCTCTCCGATTTTGACCAAATTAGGTACACGGTGGTTTTTTAGGGCGCTGATAACGAACCTGAAAAATACTTTTTCGGCAACGGTTTGTTTTCGAGATATTCATGATCAAAGTTGAAAATAAAACTAATCTCATTTTCACTATATTCACCCTTCTTTTTGTACACAATTCTTGATTTTTTCATTTAAGTGGCACACAATATTTTATATACGCTTTTAAAACCTTGTATTTTTATTTATTTTGCACATTTTTTTCCATTAAATTGCGAACTTTCAAGTTCAAAGGCTGCAGCCATATTTGCTGATAAAATCCCTAGTGTATACATGGTTGCGGCCACGTTGCGGCGTGTGAAAATGAAGGGTTGCAATTAAATGGAAAAAAAGGTGTAAAATAAATATAAAAACAAAAGATGTTTGTAAAATAATAAGTGCCGATTTAGTGTTAAAATATAGAATAATGTGCAAAAAGAAGCAAGAATAGTGTAAATAAGTTTAGTTTGATTTTTAACTTTGATGATGAATATATCGAAAACAAAACTTTGCCAAAAAAAATTCAGATTCGTAATCAGCGCCCCTAAAAAAGCCCCGTATACCAAATTTGGTCAAAATCGGAGAGGAGGCAACTTTTGAGACAATTATCCATAAAACATAATATTTACCTAACAGAAAATATAAAAAAATAGGTTTGGCTCTCTAACTTAGTAATTTTATATATTTTGTTCAAAAATAAGCAGCAGGGTAGATAGCTTAAATTACCAATACTGCAAAACTTCTTTAAATTTGTTTTTTATAGGTTATTTAATATAATCTATGCTTATTACATTTTATTGGTAAATTTAGGTAGTTTTACATCTCTAGAGTAAACCAAATATTTGCTTCTTTTTCCTAGAAAATGGCCAATTTGATAAATATTAGTAAAACTATTTTTTCCAATAATGTATTACTTACTGCTGTATATTATCTATGTATTCTTTTCAAAAACAAAAAAAAAAAAAAAGCAAACTAATGTATATTCAGATTTGCCCAGAAGGATGTTTATTATTAAATACCTTTCTGGCTAATACATCCTTATTATTTTATATTTATTAAGTTTTCTTTCTTAAAGTTAACCTGGGAAATACTCCTTCTTCCTTAAATCATTGGCGTGTCCCAATCTATAATATGCGGTACTAAAAAAAAACCTGAATTCAGCAACAGCCCATATACATATAATAATTTTTACACACGCTTGAGTTAGTTTCTAGTCAAGCATAAAAAATATATAGATATTTTAAAAAAGGCCCTAAGAAGCCACAATATAAAATAATTTTAATATAATTAGACCTAAATAAGGTCTTATTAATAGAAATATTACGAACAAATTTAAACCAACAGGGAATTTATGATAATTACAAAAAAACTTTTTTAAGTTTAAGACCCTGTATCTTGGAAACTATGTTTCTTTTGAAGCCATATTTATAAAAACTTTTTTTATATTTTTCAATTATAAATCACCTTCTTAAATATGGCCGTGCATTTTTCGAACACCCTATATAAAACTTAACTTTTATATTAAACGTAATTACAATTTATTTAGGTTTAAGGGTATTTGGAGCAGGGTTGTCATGATCCCAAGGGTCTGGCAATCGATGACGTAATTTATAATACTATCACGAAGAAGGTATAAAACAATAAGCTTTATACTTTGACAATTTTGGGTAGCAATTTTATACACCTTTGCTACCTGTTACCTGCCAAAGCCACGATGATTCGAACTTCCTAGTAGCTAATTGTTTCTACCCTTGTTGTAGGGTAGATTGCGTAGAGCTATTTCCATGTATACAGGCTGTCCGGAAATACCGTTCGAAAAATTCTAGGGGTGATTCTACATGTTAGATTATAAAGAAAAGTTCATATAAAAAAAGCAACCTATATTCATACAAACTTTTCTTCATAGTTTAACATGTAGAATCGTGGCGATTTAAAGATTGCACTGGGATATAGGTTTTATTTTATATCTCTGGAACCGTTTTAGATAGCCATTTGAATTTGTTATATGAATTGCTTTTCATAGAAGATTCTTTTCAGTATTATTTTAATCAAGGGCGTACTGACAGGGTAGACCACAATTTTATTTGTTCAAATTTTTATTAAACGTCATATTTTTGCGGTTTTCTTTTAAAATTCTGATGCTGCATAACATCAAATCAAATCAAATCAATATTTATTGAAAAGCTAAGAAGCTGTACAATAATTTACTTAAAACATACATACGGTATTCCATTTAATTTATCAGTTGTACTAATAATAATTATAATTATAATTTTCCCAACAAAACGAAAAAAAAACACAAATAAAAATGTTGTCATAAAACTAAACTAGTTAAAATCTAAATTTAAAAAAGTAAAATAACAGTCAAAAATACAACAGTCATATGCTAAAAACATAAAAGGTAGACAAAACTTCAGTATTAAAAAAAGTCAAAAACTTTTCGTTATATACAAAATAATATCTTATTAAAACAAAGCTTTAATAACAACAATAGTAATATAGGTCTCCTATAACGAATTCTAAAATCACAAGGCACTTTAAAAATGTAGTTTCTCTATTTACAGTAAATTACTTAATATGGGAATTGTGTGCAGTGTGCAATTCTATCTGCATTACCTATAATCCTAATTGCTCGCTTTTGCAGCAAAAAAATTATGTTTGACCTGCAAAGGGTTGTATATCCCCAAAAAACTATTCCGTATCTAATGCGTGACTTAAACAAAGCATGATAGACCTCCAAAGATATTTTAGCATCGTTTATTTCTGTAGAGACCGTTCTTAAAGCAAAAAGGGAAGATGCTAGATGTTTACATACTTGGTTAAAATGGGTTTCCCATTTAAGATTATTATCAATATGTAGACCTAAAAACTTATAATTTGATACTTTATGTATTATATCATTGTTGATCCCAATTGAAATTGTGTCTCTCTTAGAAAATACCATAAATTTAGTTTTTGAAATATTTAAAGACAGTTGATTTGCATCAAACCACAGCTTCACTGTTTCAAGGTCTTTATTAATTAAGTTTTGCAGTGCTACGGGATTGTCACCAGACCAACAAATTGATGTGTCATCTGCAAAAAAGAGTTAATTTACCATTTATTTTGAGCTGGGCGATGTCATTAATATATATTAAAAATAGCAGAGGTCCCAAAACCGAACCCTGTGGAACACCCTGACTCACCTTTTTAAAGTTTGACAGAGTCTTAGTGCCATCAGTATCCGTTACCTGAACCGCCTCTTGTCTATTAGATAAATACGACCTAAACCATTGCAAAGAAATACCCCTAAACCCATGATGATTGACACAATCAAATGCTTTTGCCAGATCGCAGAAAACAACAGCTGTTAAATTTTTATGACTTTGATTAAGATCACAATACACTTTACTCATAAGATTATAAATGGCGTCCCTGGTACTTACATCCTTTTGAAATGCAAATTTACTAGCATCTAGTATTTTACGCCTTGAGAGAATATTAAACATATAAAAGATATTCTTGTAGAAAATCTGTCAGGCTAGCCGTTTTCGAGAAAACACTCTCCAAAGAAAATAGTGCATGCATGGTCACCAATAATAATAAAAATTTCTACATCAATGTATGTTGGTGCTAAGTTAAAAATAAAAAAGGGCTAGTTGCTCTAGTCACGGTAAACGAATTTAACATAGGGTTTAAAAATAAAGTTTATTTAATTATTATTGTGGTAATAACACAGTAAATGAAAAATATCAGTGTTCTTGTCTTTCAAAAAATGCCAAAATACTCTTTTGCTTGGGCGACCATGAATGCACTATTTTCTTTGGAAAGTGTGACAGGTTTTTTACAAGAATACCTCTTTTATGTCATGTATGACTCGGAATAAGAATTTCTAAAAAAATTGATTAAAATAATAGTTTAGTAAAAACACTAAAATGTAACTACTATTAAAAGCAATTTATAGGCCAAAATTCGGATCGCTTGCTGAAACGGTTCCAGAGATATAAAATAAAACTTATATCTGGGTGCAATCTTTGAATCACCATAGCAACCTTGTATTTCCAGACACCCTGTATAAAATAAGCCTGGTATATAAGTTAAAATCTAAAGATTTACTAAAATAAACATTTTTATTGGCCATTTTCGTAGATCTTGCAGAACATTGTGATATAAAGAATTTGGTTTTATTAACTTAGGTACTAAGTTTTTTTTTGTTTTGTTGGTAATGAAAAAACTAGTTGCTCAAAATTAAATCATATATCTACAAAAAGTTAAAAAAAACTTTAGAGAAATCTAAAAATTTTTGAACATTACACTTATAAATGGCTTATGTTACATACCTGTTTTGAAACCTGTTCAGCTCCGTTAGCAAGATAGTGTTTCTGCATAATATTTGGTGCAATAAGTTGCCTGAAAAGAAAAAAAAACCTATTTAGATATATACCACAGGCAAACAGTGAGACACATAATGCATTACCAGTTTTGTGACAACTATACCTAAACTACTTTTTTATATTTCTTTTGACAAAAATATTAATGTTAACTTAGCACAGCAAAAAAATGTTAGATAGCTAACGAAGTTAATTAAACGAAGACGTCCAAAACAGTACACAAACAATAAGTATTTCTAATTGTTTTTAAGTGAATACTACATTATATACAGTATTCACTTGAAAACGATTAGAGATAATTACAGTTCGAAACGTTGTGAAAAATTAAATGAAGACAACAGAAGCACGAGAAAAAGTTTTTATTTAACCTACAACATTGCCTAGAACCTTTAGATTAGAGAAATTCCAGTATTATAGTAATAGATCCGGCCTCTTAAATCTGCAGGCATCTATTTTTTAACCTAATATTTATAAATATTACATAGGGGTAGATTACAGCAGGTTTGCCTTCAAAATGTTCTACCTTGCCGACAATAATAAAAAAATGGTGTTAGACCCGTTTTACATAAACGATAATTTTTCTACAAATTACACATGGCTACAAAAAAAATGATGTGTGCTAGGTGGCGGACTAAGATTTTCTGGCGTATTTTTTTCGCTAAACACAAATCTTAAGTAAAAAATTGGAGGTCAAACAGCCCAAAATCGAGAATAGGCGTAATTTCAGATATTAACATTTTTTTTTTTTGAGTTTAAAACGTTATATCTCAAAAACTATAAATGATACATAAAACCTTTAAAAAACAAAATGTGTATTTTTACAAGACCTTCATTTTAAGTTATATAATTTTTTGTCTAAATGCAATATTTTTAGAGTTATAATCAAAAAACCGAATTCTCAGGAAAAAATTTGATAATTATTATTTTTTATTTTTGAATTTTGTCTGCAAATTTTAGGTGATTTAAGATAAAACTGAATAAAATAAAATGATTTATAATAAAAAATCACAATAATAAAAAAAATCTATTTTGGACCGAAAAT
>JAHBCN010020767.1:0-14728 GCA_019359885.1 Listronotus oregonensis
TTTTCGAAAAAAAAAACTCCACCACAAAAAAATGTCGAAAAAAGTGATTTCTGAAAATTACCTTTTAAAGAACCCACTAAGTCGGTTTGGTTCTACGCCGGTTTTTTCTCGATAACTAAGAGATTTTTTTTCCCCAAATTTTACTCCACTAATACAACTTAATGAAATAATTAAAATACTTATAATAAAACCGGAACCAAATTTTTTGTCGTTACTAAAAAAAAAAAAAAACAAATACTACTTGCTAAAAAAAAAAACCAAATCATAATATTTTATTGAGCTTCTTTTTTAAAATTCATTTAAAACTTCTTGGGAGCCCTATTTTCTGAACAATTAACTAAATCATTGAGTCTATCTTTAGTCGTATTTCGGGGTAGTTTTAAATTTTTTAATATAAAAAAGATTTCGGGGGTTTTTGATAACTGGTAAAGTTAAAAAATCTGAAGAAGTTTTTTATATTGGGGAATATATTTATATCGCACTCAGAAAAAAGGTCAATTAATTTAATGTGTTAAAGGAATCAGTTTTTGGTTTCCCAAAAAAATAAATTCGGCTTTTGAATAGAATCTTTAGCAAACTTTTTCAAAAAACCCATTTTGGGGAAAAAAGGAAAATCAAAAACTCACAATTTTTTCGTTTGAACTTTGACGGTATTGGCCCCTTGAAACGGCTAAAAAGTTCTTTAAGCCAAAAAATAGAGATCGAACGCTGTTAAATTTTTGATACGTCACGGTTTTATATCAGTTTGCCATAGAACCGTGACTATGTTTTTTTACCGTTCGATCTTTTTTTTAAAGCGTTTAGGACTTCAAAAATTGTTTTTTTTTAACGTTATCCATGACAATAACACTGTTGTTTGGAATATGTTTTAAAGGAAATTTTAAAACAGTTTTCAAAGTTCTGCACTTGTATCCTCTGATAATTCAAGCTATAATTTTTTTTTTTTGCAACAACACAAGCACTTTGGGAAAATCCGTCTTCAACCGGTGTATTAGGGTTTTTTTTTTTAAAAGGTCTTTCGTCTGACTTTTTTCTATATAAATTCTTTGAAGGGGAACCCTTACCCCGACACAACCTTTTTCTAAAAGAAAGTGGTTTTTAATTTAAAAAAAACCGGGAAAACACCATAATCAAAATGGTTATTATTTGACTAACAAATCTCTTTAAAAAATATTGAAAATGACCCCCGTAATAGTGAAGTCAAACACTTAAACCCCTATTTTTTTCTTTGAATGTTTTTATTTTTCCCCAAAAAGGATATAAGTTTACGGTTCCCCAATAATTATGTTTTTACCCATTGAACTAATATGCCGTTAAAAAAAAAGTAGAAAAAGCCCAAACACTCCATTTGGAGCCCCCTGATTAGAGTTATTACCAAAATTTGGAATTGATGAACAAAGTTAGAAAACCGATTGAAATGTTAAATAAAAAATAAAAAAAGATTTCAATTTTTTAAAACCTAAAAATCGTATAACAGTTGTTATTCTGATACACCCCTGACGAACTTACGGGTGCTTATTTTAAGTTTGTAGAACCCCAAAAATTTTTTAGTAAGACATGTATGCGAAAAATAATAAGAAAAAAAAAAAAAAAAAAAAACAAGAAAAAATAAAACACAAAGACAGTTAATGGTATGGTTATTATAAGTTTTCTTGTATTTTTTTATTTTTGCATAATAAAAAAAAAAAAAAACATAAAAAAAAATAAATCAATAAAAAAAAATATAGTATTTCTTTTTTATTGATTGCATGTGTATTTTTTTTTAATTTTTTATTTTAAATAAAAATTCATTTTTTTTACAAATTTTTAAAAAAAAAAAATAATAATAGAAAATAAAAAAAAAAAGCAGTAAAACCTATCAGACATGTTGGTTTAACAAAATTTTCCCCTTTTTTTATTATATTTGTCATATGGATGTCTATAAACGACAAAACGGTTTTTTAAAAACCCCAAATATAATACAGTAAAAAATACATTAAAAAAAAAAAAAAAAAAAGTTAATGACAAAAAATTTTTTTCCCCGGGCATAATATATGTAGATGTAAAAAATAAAAAAAAACATGATGATAAAAGGTAAAAAATTTTTATGATGATTTATTACCTGAAAGTCTTTGCCTTATTTTTAACGACTATAACAAATACGAAAGGAAAAAAAATCATTTTGTTGTCACAGGGGGAAATTGGCAACGTAAGACCCCGGGGGGGCCCATAATCGCATCTATTTTATCACGGGTTTTTTTGATTAATATGGCTGCCCCTTTTTTCTTTTAAAGTTGTTTTTTTTTACATTTTCTAATATTATTTTATTAAACAAGAAAATTTAACTCTGGAAAAAAATTTTTTAATTTTTTTTTTAATAATATTATAAAAAAAAAAATTTGTTTTTTTTAGTAAGGGGGAAAATAGGTTATTATGTTTATTTTTAAAGGAAAGGTGCAGTTAAATTTCGATTATCTCAAAAAAAAGATATTAAAAATGTACAATTAGGTGATTTTTTGTTAATAAAAGTACCTTTTTAAAAAAGCAAGAGTTTTTATTTACCGGAAAAAAAAAATTTTAAAACAATATACAATAAAACTACACTAAAAAAATTTACACTGCAAAAAAAAAATTTAAAATAATTTTAATTTTTAAAATTTAAAACATTTATAAAATTTTTAAAAAAGTTATTTCCAGTCAAGATGAAAAACCCCCCTATTATGTATTCGTAAAAGGGAACTAAAAAAAAATTTATTAATTTACTTAATAACTTACCAAATTTTTATTCTTTAAAATAAAAAAAAAATTTTTTTTAATTACTTTATAACTAATCAAACTCACATTCTGCAAAATTTAAACAAACAGGATCTTTTTAAAAAAAATAAACTTTTGTTCGTAATTAAAAAAAAAAAGGGGGGGGGAAAAGTTTTAATTTAAAAATTTAATAAATAATATATGTTAAAAAATTAATAATTTTCAAAAAATATTTAATGTATTAAAAAAAATACCATTTTTAAAATAATATTTTAAATTGATACACGTGTGTGAAACTTCCATATACCGAAGGACACACGATTTTATTAGGCTAGATAATATGTATTTTGAAATAGTAATATTTGTAGAATGCAATAATATTTTGCCAAATAAAAAAACAATTATTGTCAGTTTTACCATTTACATAAAGGAAAATATACACAATTAACCAAATACTTACACAGATATATGAAATGAGAGACTGGTACATGTTTGTGTAACACCATATAACAAAGAATACACAATTTTTTATAGGCTGGATAATATGCATTTTGTCATAGTATTTCTGTAAAATGCAATATTTTTCTTCCAGATATAAAAGACACTATTAAACAATTTTACTATTTATATAACTGGAAAATATAGAAAAAAAGCCAAATACTTACGATATATGAAATTAGAAATATACAGCCCGAAAGTGTTATGATAAACAGTGCTTCCCCTAAAAGAAAAAAAATGATATTAAAAATAGTATCAATGAAAACAACAAATTCTTTGTCTTTTACCATATTTTTAACGGGATGCTTTTTGCATAACATTTTAAACTACTTAAATTGAATCTGTCAAACCTCACATGAGTAAAATCGTTTTGAAGAGTGAAGAGGGTTGTAATTTTTGCAGTTAGATACTGGGTTTCCATTAAAAAAAGTACATAATTTATCCAACTTTACCTACTTAAATCATGAAAAAAAGGCTTTCCTTTTTATTATTACAAACACTCAAGGCTCACATAAGTTAAAATTATGAATATTAGTTGGATAATTTGTTAACTTTATTTTAAATTTTAAAATTTGCAAAGCATTAAATGACCTTAAGACATGCTTAATACCCTTTTGAAGCTATCTATTAAAATTTCACCGTCACCTTAACTTATACAATAACACTTCCACCATTAGAACTGTTAAACAATTCCCAAGCACTTTTAAAAACTATATTATATTATACTTTGCAAAACAGAATAACATGCAGTCTGCGGAGTATCCAAAAATTTTTCGAGCATGGATAAAAAACTTACCAGATTAATAGCAAATAAAAAAAAGATAAAGCCTTTGTTTTGTAGATAATGGTAAGAAAAAAATATTGTTTTACGCATTTTAAAACAAACCTGCTCTAACAGTTGGATTTTTTCCTAGAATGTTCTGTCCTTAAAAATTAAGTGTGGTTAGAAAAAGTTTATCCATCAACATTTATTAATTATACCGCGTAAAAAGTGTTTAGATTTATAAAGCTAATTACAAATTATAATACTTACTAAAATTTAGACAAAATATATGAAAATTTTTAGTTTAAATCAAGTTTTTAATCAACCAACATGTGCGAACAACCAATAATGAAATAATACTAGTGCGCATACCTACGCATTGGCCGGAATAAATATTTACTTTTAGAAAAAAGGGAAATTAATGGTTGTTTGTATACACAAAACCTGAAAATATATACTGTTATGGGCCTACATAAATATATTTAAAAAATACTATTTTTAGAATAAGCCATTTACATTTTGGATTTAAAACATAAAATTCCATAATTAAATTTTCGCGCCCAACCGAGATCTTATGTTGCCAAATGTTGTCTGTTACCAATTTTGCTATTTTACAATTAGTGGCACCCCCCCTGGACTAGACTATACGTTTAATTAGTATGGGCGCCAAAGGGGGGTTTTTGGCCAATTGATGTCCTTCCAAGCAAGTAGGTGTTTGTTACGTATTTTGAGATGCTTATCCGAATTTAACCTGCTGGTTACGAAAAGTGAACGAAAAATTGTTATAGACAATTTTATTCTAAAAAAAACGCTATAGGTTACAAATCAATCTGAAAAATAAGGGTTTTTCGAATGGGTTTTATTTCTCATAAATAAAACAAAGAAATCGGCTTTGAGAAACTAATTTCCATGAATCAGAACTTGAGTTATTGTAAACAGGTGCAAAAAATGCAAAATGGTGAGTTTTCTGAGCTTTTTCTGTTTATAACCTGGCTCCTAATATCGATAAAGAGCTTCATAATCCCTTATTTTAAAGCTTGGGGTCTAAGCCTAAATTTTCTAATTTGGTTTGCAAGCTATAGCGCTTTAAACAATCCTGTATACGGATATCATATGTTATCTTCTTATTCTACGTCAACTATTAGCAAGTAAAAAGTAAACTTTGTGTATTAGCATCTAGGGATATTTTAATTTCAAATGAGGCAGACTTGTCAATACAAAGTATTTAAACTAGTTTTGTGGGTTAAATATATGTCTAAAATGACATAATATCAAAATTACTCCTCAAAATTTTCATTGTATTTGAAACTTCTTTAAATTTCTTAAAATGTATGATGTTAGTACATCTCGTTTTAGTCTTAACAACTTGCAATTCAATATTATAATATCAGCATTAGCAAGTTTATTATTTTTTGGAAGTTGGTGGATCCTTGCTGATATAGACATCCGAAAGACTACAAGAGAACATCCAACATACTACATTCCAGGCATTGTGGCTACATTTGCATATATCTTTATTAACATTATTCCAGCCCATTATTTTTACTCCAGCATAACATATAACCAAGGTTGCTTTTCACCCACGGTAGCAAGGACGTATTTGTTTTTCTGGCTTATGGTTAGTTTTGGATGCCTTATTGGGGCTTTTTTATACTAATATATGAGTTTATACTTAAGCAAAACAGATACCAGTGGCCAGGTTATGGAATATGTATGCACAATGTACTTATATTTACTTCAAACATGTTGTTAAGGTTTGCTAAAAAACATGATGTATTTTATTAACTTTGGTCTTGGTAAAAATTAAAAAAGCGCTTAACGACAGATGACCTAGTTTTATTGTAAAGCATTCCAGAGATCTACCTTCTGTCAACATGTTTAAAAATTATCAATATTAGGTGAAAAATTTTTATTATAGGCTTTAAAAATGTATTGTTGTAACTTATGTTTAAATCATCAATAAAGTTTTACATAGGAATCATTTCAAATATTATCTTTGAGTAAGTAGTCCAGGAAAAAAAACATTTTGCCTAGCAATTTTTTCAATATGCATAGATTGACTTGAAACCTTGACAGTAGGTAGGTCTACTCCAAGGATCACCCCCTCGGGGGTGGAAATTTTATTTTATATTTTGACCACAGAAATCCATAGATATATGATTTCTAAGCAAAAAAATGATTTATGCATTTCTTTAGTAAAATGCACACTTTTTGAGTTATTCGCAAAAGAAAGTCGGAGTTTTTGGTCGATAAAATCAACGTTAATAATCAGTTTTTGACAAATAACTCAATAGCATTGTATTTTATTAAATTAACTATAAATAACAAAATTTAAAGGGTTGAAATATATTAAATAATGTTGAAAGAATTTAATACTTATTTTCAATTTATATGAGCTTAATTTTAAGTGACTTAAGCTTTACTATAAAAGTTTTGAATTTTTTTGCAATAATAGTGATTTTAAAGAGGGGGGTAAGTTAAGCTTAATCCCAAATTTTCATGCAAAACATTGTGATAATATATTAATTTTTTAGGGTAAACATTTTTTTTTAATCATAGTAAGGGTTGATTTTTGCTGAAATATTTTAAATGTTGTTTCAAAGAAACAAAATACTATTTTTTAACTTATTTGAATCAAATTTCATTTAACTTAAGCTTTTAAGTATAGTTTTATAGGTTTTAGCAATAAAGGGTAGTTTTTACCCATACAAAATAAAGAGCGCACATCGGCATAACATAGATTTTGAAGAGGAGGGTACGTTGAGCTTAATTTCAAATTTTTATGCAAATCTATGCATTTTGAAAAAATTGCCAGGTTTTGCACTTTTTTCAGCTTTGTTTTCTGGACTAAAGTACCCAGTCCGAGTACTAAAATATCACAATCAAAAGACAGGGTATTTCCTAATGATGTGGAAATATATAAGAAAGTTGTTTTACATTATAAAAATAACAACATAAAAAATTTCCTTTATAAACTATGATCCAAAAATGTTCCGTTACGGCAATACAGGGTATTTAAATTTAAGAAAAAAAAAACAATATTTCTGAAACCACTTGAGATGTTTCAATGATATTTAGTAAGCAGTGACATGTGACATTTAATAAGGGTACTTATATTTTTTTAAATAAATATGACAGAAATGACACGCCAATGGTTTTTCCAATATAAAAACTGTTTGAGAAATCATCTTACAACTTTATAGATAAATGTTCTTTTAAATAATTTTCTGTAATGCGTCGTTAATCCACAAAAACATGTTTTTTTCTATCTTTATGACAGCCCACCAAGAGTTCTATGAGGCGCAAGTACTAGATACTAGGTGTTAATAAGTAGTCTGAGTTTTGCGATTTGAGGCCAACATGCCAATCTGGATAGCGTATTCTGAGTCCTAGGTCTATTCCCATTGATAGTTATTGCTCATGTACACAAGTAAAGAAAATCTTAAGTCGTCGCAAAGGCAATAAAAAATTTAACTGCTTTTTCAGCTGCTTCTGAATATGATGCGTGGCTTTAAATTTTTCAGGTAAAGGTCATCTGCAATGATATGCTTAAAAATCTGTCAGGTATGGTACGTTTCACAATAATTCGTTGATTTCTTTACCGCAATAAAATTTAAATTACAACCCTCAGTGGAAAACCCAGACATAAATAGGTTGTCTAACAAATATCTATTGCGTAGGCACAGCACCTTTTGAAAGAGTACAGGTCCTGATAACCTACTAATTTTAATAGTTTAGGTTAGCTATTTTGTATGCTCAAAACACACGTAAATACCTTGACAAACTCCAAACGACTGATGAACTAAGACGAAAAGACTCTGCTTTATATTCAACACCTGCAATTTGCCTATAACCTACATAATATACCAAAAAATAAGGTACAATAATAAATAAAGAAAATTTTGAGTTCGGACCTACATGCGCGTACCCAAAGTATATTGAGTTGTAGGTATAGTCTGACAAACTTAACTGTAGCAGCGAAAGGAATTTAAACTATTTCGAACGAATATATGTGTGTGTGCCAAGTTTAACTACAAAAAAGCAATAGTACTTACTACTATATACTCAAGTAGTAATTTTAATGTTAAAATAATTTTTTTTACAATAACAAAATAAAATATTGAAAAAAAGCTAAGTATTAAATGTGGTTGTTGTATACTTTAATTTTTATTTAATATCTGTTTTGTTTTACTAAGCAATATTATGTTATTAGGTAATTATTTTCCAAAGACCTTATCGATTTTGTCTAAATTGGCAACATCAAACAAAAGGTTTGTCCAGTTGCGAAGTAAACGAACCTGGTTGGTGGAGCTTGTCACATGTTTTGTTTCTATGGGGTAAATTTACTTGTGATTGGAAGCGTTTGCGCTGTTTCTGGTTCCTCTCTTGGAATGTCAAATATTTAAACATTCAGTGTCGGAGGTCGAAGGTTTTATCCTTATTTCTAAGTGTTAAATTTGGTGTTGTGTAATTTTGTTTTTCTACCTTGTATACACATTTTTTAGTTCTTATTTGATTTTTAAATAGTATTTCAATAGTATTACTATTGTTATAAAATGAACAAATTTACTTGAAGAAAGACATTACATGGACAAACAAAAGAAGTAATAGCAAATGTTTATAGGTAACTAATAATCTTATAAAACAGTAATTATGTTTTTTCTATTGGGTTTAAACATTAAATATACGAAAAAGAAAGCTTTATAATATGTAGCGGCAACTAAAGTTGGCCAGTCATCTGTTTGCAACATTTTTTACGAACAGGGTCTTTATTCGTCTTTATACCATTTTTTACGTCAAAAATATGAAAAAAGTATTGTTTTCATTAAGCTGTTAGCAAGCGGGCAAGTCTCGATGATTAGGCAACCCGCTTGTCACTAAATAAAGACTGAGTAATACGCTTTTATTTCAGAACTAACACTGTTATACACTTAATAAAGCATACAGCTTTTCATAAATTAAATAAAAGCTACTTTTAAATATACTTTTGTCCATTTTATTTTTGTTTTATTTTGTTAATAGGGTTTGCGATGAAGAAGCCGCAAGCAATTCTTTAAAATTGCCACTTAAACGTAAGCTTGATCGGGTATCTCTTTACACCGGAGTTGCCGTATCAACTGTACGAAAAATTAATAAAGAAGATAAGGAACGGTTGGAAAATAACCCCAATCAAATGTTATCCAGTCCTAAAAAAAACGACGGCGTCTTTCTCTTGTCGAGAAGAATAAAAAATTTGATTTTCAAGTGATAATACATATGTTAAATAGGTTTTATCTTAAATCGAAAGTTGTCCCGACAAGTAGAAAATTGTTGCAAAAATTGCGAGAAGATTTAAATTTTTCATATTCTAGGAAAACAATGAGGACGTTACTAATATCAAACGGTTTTTTTGGCGTAAATTTCAAAATAAAAAAAAAATTAATGGAGCGTCCTAATATATTACATTGGAGGTACAAATATATACATGAAATACAAAAATATCGCCAAGAAGGGCGAAATATTATTTATTTGGACGAGACATGGGTAGATAATGATTTAACATTATAGTTATAGTAATGCTTACTTAGTAAGTTTTTATTTTATAAATTTCTTTGTCATTTATCAAAAATTGCAATGATAATACTACAGGGAACGTAGAACGACGTTTCCTCATTTTGAATTATTACCAAAAATAAAAAATACCGCCTATCTTAGAGGTAAACAAATAAAAAAAAATCGATTAGATGATGACGTTTTTCTGCATTTTTAACTTTCCATGAAATATTTTTTGAAATTGTTACTGATGATCTTTAAATGCCTTTATTTTTGGTGACGACCATACATTTAAAATATATTTTAAATAAAACATAAATGTATACTGTACACATTATTTCATTTAAACAAATTACAAAATATTCCTGAACTTTCGGAAAATCCGCACGCCGCTGTGCTATTTATGAATGAAGTACGCCATGTTTGGTTTACAACTTCCTTCCCCTTACCGACGCCGCACTGTCACAGATACGGTTGCCAGACTTTACGACTAACAGTAGCAGGTAAAACGAGAAATTAACGAATTATTGATGTGAAACGTACCATAAGAAGGTATTTATTTAACCAAAAAAATCCCCAAAGGGGGACAAGTGGGTAGATACAAAGAGAGTGGCGAACACGGATAAAAATTTGGGTAAAAGGCCGTTAACGGTGATATAGCATTTCTCCATTGCAATGTGCTTATTTAATGCCAGTAGGCGGACACAATAAGTAAAAGTGGCATACTTTTTTTAGGTAAAGGCCATCATCGATCATGCATTTAAAAAATGTTAGGTAAGTACCAGTAAGTATTGACATTACCAAACAAAATCCGAAAGGGCGGATACGTGGGTTCATGCAAAGGGGGTGGCGGAGAGCAAAAGAACCCAGTTACGCTGGACAAATGCAATTTAGGTCCAAAGGCAGTTTGAATCGAAATTGCAGAATTTGTAAAAAATATTGTGTCACGCCAACTCGTTTATCAAAATATAAACAGCACTAACTGGAAGCTAAGGTACTTTCATTTACATAATTTGTTATAACAGATCCCCATAAAGGCACAGATTAGATCTTTACACAAATTATGAAAGTATTACTATGGCGAAAAAAAGATGCTAACAAGGCCTCTTAAAATATCAGTGAAGAAATATTAATTAGGAAGAACTCGAAATCGATAGTGACCTACATGATTAAAAAAATATATTGAATAAAATTACCTGTAATATTTTTTTGTGTGATTACTGTTTACACATTGATTGGTACATCTGTATTGATGTTGGCACTTTTTATTTATTTATAAATATTAATAAACAATTTTATAAATATTTTTTGTTTTTAAATTTTTGACTTTAAAAACTTTATCATAAACACTCTACCCATCTGAAAATGAATAGGCGCGGTGGCACCGGCTTAAGTTTTCTTAAAATAAATTTTGTGCGTATATTTAAAATTTTAGCCATTTTTAGGCCCTAACAGACATTCTTTTTTTTTTATAGCTTTTTAAGCTTTAAACCTATTTATATTAAAATCTTGCTGTTTAAAAATATTAAAATCTGTAATGTTATAAATACCAAATAACAATATTCTAAAATTAACTAAATAACTAAATCTATATTTAAAAATTTAAAACTTTATTAGGTCCTAGGTCTTCCTGGATTCTACCTAGTACCGATGCTGCATTACCCCGTTGCACAGCTAAACCAATTCTTTGGATAATGAAACTTCGAGATTTTTTGCATGGACTTTTTTTGCAAATTTCATTTATAAAACCCCCAGCCCTATCACCCAAAGGACCAAAAGCTTCAACAGCAAAAGGAATGAAGATAAAACGGTCTTCAAGGTTTGCATATTTGCTTTTGCATTTTTGCATTATGCATATTTTAGATATTTTTTATTCTAGGCAAGACAAGCAGCCGCCCCTACTAAAAGGAGTTTTGTCCAGATAGGATTTTTCAAGTAGCGTCCCAAAGTAAATGTTTTCCATATTTCCAGGAAATAAAGGTCATTTCATCTACACGTTTTCCATCGCTTCTGCAAACTTCAAGAGGCTCTAACACAGAAGAGTTTTCAGCTGAAATCAGAGCTCTCTTGATAATGTCATTTATCTGACTGTGTCTAGAAGAACGTCCTGCGCTTTTTTGCAGCTTAACCCATGTAGGCCATAAATATCAGCTAGCGATGGGCATATTCGGATGATTTTAATATTCGAATATTCGTATTCCGGAAGATTTTCATATTCGGAATATCATTCGACATATGAAACATTGACCGAACAACGTCAGTCGGTATTCGATATATTACGCCGACCGCCAACCGTCGACTTACCCCGACTGTTATTGGGTTGATGTTGTGTTCGCATACGTATTCTTGTACGTTTTAAATTTGTTTTGCTGTTATTGGTGGTGCGGCGGAAGTTTTGTTTTCGTTTTAATTCGTAATTATTGGTGTGGTGTATAGAATAGTATACAGTGGCCGCCAAAAAAGTCGACATTTTGTGGAAAATTTCTATTCTTGATATGAATGAACCGCGAATTGAATGAACTATCATCCGATAAGTAGCGGTAATATACCCCAGCTGATTGGAATACGAATATTCGAATATCCGAAGGAAATATTCGAATCATTCGAAACATTTCTATATTCGAATATCGTTCGGAAGATCATTCGGAAGGTTCCATCACTAATATCAGCATTTTCGCCGCAAACGCAGGAGTGGTCTCCACACACAGGCAGACCAAATCTGAGAGCGATGGAAATATGGAATGTTTTGTTATCTAACAAATTTCCCAAGAACGAAGATGGAAGTGCGTTAAGCATTACTTTCAGGGACCTAAAGAGCAAGTAGGCGTGCCTTATCTTCACTTGTCTAGCATATGTTTGTAATATATTTGTGACGAGCTTGGCAAATCAAAAAGACATTTATTTTTGGCCACAGTTTCAACAAAATTCGCGGGCGATGTTTATTTTTGACTTCCGAAAAGTGTATTTCTTATAACATTTATGCATATTGTAACAAAATCTACCAACTTTTGAAAAGCACAAAAATTTTTAAATTACCCCTAATAATGTAATTATTTGGGTTAATTTATTATTAAAACATTTAAGAAAACATAAAAATAATTAAAAACTGTAGGCAGTGGCGGATTTATACATTTGCCGCCAGTAGGCTATTCAAATTTTGCCGCCCCTGACGACCTCTGCCATTTGATACCCTTGTTCACAATCATATCAATTACAATTATTTATCAATAAAATTGTAACTTTATGATTTGTGCACTATTTTTCGAATTAAATCACTTTTTTTCCGTAATCAGTATGATTTTGAACTAGGGGATGGATGTGTCAGTTCCTAGACAATTTTTACAATCCAAAGATTTAGTTAAGATTGCACATGAAATACTTTTCGTTTATATTTCCAAGCTAATAAAATCTTGATCATGTATGTACTACTAATAAGGCGGGTCAGTAGCGTAGCGCCAGCGATCTAATGGGGGGGGGTTTTCAAAAATTTTATACAAATATTTTCAAACAAGTTTATTACAATGATAATATAATCTTAAATCTTAAATTAGATATATTGAAAAATACGGCGGACGGACAGACATATTTTCTAATTGTTGATTTAGACTTTATTTGACCCAAACAACACATTTTGGATGAAATCCTGAAAAGCTAATTTTATCGTGAACCTAATACCTCTTCATAATGCTGTATGGAGAGGTAGATCGCTTTGGTTGTAATACTCGTATATGTATTCAGATATACCTGAGACAATTAACTTTCAATGACGTCAATTTTTCAGTAGAAGCTCTGTGATAACTTGCTTTTTTATGCTCCTCAAATTTTTCGAGTGCTTGTTTCCAGTTGCAAAATTTGGATACTACAAGTTGTCCAAGCTTCTGTTTACCTACACCAACCGATTTATCAGTAGGAGGGCATAAAGCACAATATTTACAGTAAGCGCCATCTTCAGTGTCAGAATATGCTAGCCACTTATACTTTCCAAGCCACTGAAATTGAAATCTTAAATTTATGTCTCCACCAGGGCCGGAGCGAACAGCTTCTCATTGGGGAGGGAGGTGATTTTGGCGCCCCTTGCCCAATTTTTATATTTAGTATACTGAGTCACACGCTTACAGAAAAGCTTTGTTCTCGTACCCACCGACAGGCTGTAGAGGATATGTCGCTTTTTTGGGTATTTTCACGGCTTCTGTTCCAAGGAGTTCACAAGTATAATTCCTCTGGCAGCTCCCAACAGAGTAACACATAGTGTCACTTTTATGCATTTTTTTACAGTCCTACTTAAGCGGTTCCAAACTTTCCACTCTCTTCCTTCGGTTATTCCTAGAGTGTCCAGACTGGAATCTACTACACGCAAAAGTTTTTCTTTTCCCAAATCCAAAAATATTTAGTCTTGTGTAAATAAACTCCCTCTTATCATACTGAAGACACCCACGCTACGTTAGTATTTAAGCCCAAGCTTTCGTGGACTGTAACAAGAGTTAAAAAAAATGTTTATGTAAAAAACAATAGGTACTTATCGTTAAACTTATTTATGTTATCTGCATGACGTGACATTATTTTATTATACTTTTATACAAATTATAAATTTATACAATATTGTATGACCCTAAAACACAAACAACCAATCTAAATCATGGTATTTTTTTACTTTGCTTGACCCTTACCGATTACGATGAGTTTTTCCATACGGAGGCGCTGACCACAAATCTAAAGTAAATTTGGTAATTGTCTCGAAAGTTGCCTCCTCTCCGATTTTGACCAAATTTGGTATACGGGGGTTTTTGGGGCGCTGATTACGAATCTAAAAAATATTTTTCGGCAACGTTTCATTTTCGAGATATTCATCATCAAAGTTGAAAATCAAACTAACCTCATTTTCACTATATTCTTCCTTCTTTTTGTACACAATTCTTGATTTTTACACTAAAGTGGCACACAATATTTTATAAACACCTTTTAAAACCTTGTATTTTTATTTATTTTACACCTTATTTTCCCTAAAATTGCGAACTTTCAAGTTCAAAAGGGAAACAGACATATTTGCTTACAAAATAACTAGTGTATACATGTTGCGGCCACGTTGGGGTGTGTGAAAGTGTATGTTTGCAATTAAATGGAAAAAAGGTGTAAAATAAATTAAAAAAATTTTTAAAAGATGTTTGTGAAATATTGTTGGGAATGTAGTGTAAAAATCAAGAA